>VWYH01004173.1:257511-371298 GCA_013399365.1 Pampusana beccarii | reverse complement strand
GGGAAAAGAAGGGAAGAGAAGGAAAAAGAAGAAAAGAGAAGAAAAGAGAAGAGAAGAGAAGAAAAAAAAAAAAAAGGGTAGTCCTAAACAGTATTGCACAACTGCTTAGAGCCATCAGCTGGGCTTGACCTGTTTGATAGTAGCAGAGTAGTGACGGTACCACATTCAAGGGTGAGTTACTAGTGCAAGGGCTTCTTTGTTTATTTAGAAAATCATAAGGAAGGTAAGAACGACATAATTTAATTTTTGATGGTGCATTCAGTTATCTGGGTGCTTTTCCTACTATTTCTCTTCTTAACTACCGATGCTGGTCATCCTTAATGAACAAGACTATTAATAAACTACAAGAACACTGAAAAAAGCACACATGCAACCTTTAACCCAAAACTGTTGGTGTTAAAGGAATAAAGTTTACCTTGCAACACTGGATGTACTGTAGTATTTACACAATGTCTTATAAAAGTGGCATTTTCTAACAGCTCAGCAAGAGAACAGACAGCAATTTTACATGGAACCACTAGAGTAATAATTACTTAAAATTATTCTAGAGATTCCCAATGAGAAAGCGGTGAGGTGGCAGAGGTTTTTTAATGTCCTGGAAAGAGATTAGTGTACAACCATGTCCTACTGGGACTGTTCTTCATTCAGCCTTCTACAAGAAATAAAGATTGCTTATGAGAACTTCTCATCACAGAAATGCCATGTCATTTCTACTGTGTTGTTTTTTTAGTGATAAGCGCAAGTGCTGTGAAAACAACTACTTTTAAATGAAAAAGACTTTACGTAATTATATATATATATATATTTAATCTAAAATGAGGGACAACATTGCGGAAGGAATCCTCTTTGTTTTAGACCCTCTGGGTCTGAAAGCCATTGCCACAGAGGTCATGGTGTTGCACTTCACTGGCTGCAGCATTGGTGGGTGTGAGTGGGACCAGCCTAGCACTGGGGGCACAAACCCAATATCACAAGCCAAAATCTGTTCAGGCTCTTCTCTCAGGGCTATAAAGGTTCTCTGAAATACTGAGATGGAGAAGTCAGCACATCTTTCTAATTCAAAGACCAAATCAAATCAGCTAACCAGCACATTAACTTAGATGTTCTTTCTTCTCCATTTTCAGACAGCAACTAGAGGATTAGGGTGAACTCCTCCTGAAAGCACTTGAATACGTACACATACACAAAAAAAAGATTAAATTTTGGGTAGGATTCCCATTGTCTGTTACCCTGCCAGCTTCCATAAACTACCTCCTTTTTCCTTCCAGCCCAAACCCCACAAAAAGTTAAATAAGCCTGAATTAAACAAACTTGTGTCAAAGAGACGGCGCAAGCCGGGAAAGCATGCAGTAAAATAAGCTTACTTTCAGATTCAGCTTTAAATTTCTGAGTCTCCTGACAACATTGCACAATCTGAAGTTATTTCCCGGTTGGAAAAAGATGTCCTTACTCAGATCCAAGCCAGGAACCCTGCAAATTTGGCAGCTGCACAAAGGCCAGCAGAGAGTGTCAGAAAGTAGTCTGAGGTATTTAAATTGTTAAATTCTTCCAACAGTCCCATTGACTGGTTTGACTTAAGATAAGTGCAAACTCGTTTCACATATAGTGGTTGTCAAGGAGGTGAGAATTTGGCAGTTTTGTTCCATCATGTGCTACTTTTTTGCCTCCTTTGGCAGTCTAGGAGAGACCCCATAGCAATGAGAGATTAAGATGCCATCTTAAACCCAATTGGCTTGGAAATTCTTATTAATAGGATCAACCCAGGAACTGCTGAGCAGTTTGGTTGCAAAAATGAAGCATAGAGCATTTTTTCATTCCTCGGTCTTTTTAACAGATTTCTAATATATTAAAATATGACAAAACTTTTGGAACTTTGGACTAATACTAAATATGAACCATTCCTGAGTGTCCCAGGAATAGGAAGTGTTTTATAACTACCATGCAAGGATTCCCTGCAGCATGTGCTCTTCCAGTGGAACAGTCACATGTAATGTGAATGTCTTCTAAGGAGTAGGAATGGGTGAACCAGTCACCCAGTGCCCTGGACTGTAACTGGGTTTGTATTTTTTTCTTCAAGATGTTTTGTTTGTTTGTTTGTTTGTTTTTGTTTGTTTGAGGTTTTTTTAAGGAAAAAAAAAATCTGACCTCAGACTTGGCTTGGTATCTCCCGACAGTGGTCAGATTTGCTGTGGTAATTTTGCACTTTCAGTGCATGGGCTGACACGCTTCGTGACAACACATTTGTTAATCTAAAATACTGATGGTTTAAATCCAAATCACAACGGGATGCATCTTCAGTCAATCAGCAGCACAAGAAAAACTCAGGCGTGGTACATACCATTATATCACAGCCAGTAAGTAAATGCACGAAAATGTGAACAAGCTTTAGACAGATGAGTACCATGGTGAAAGAAGTTGAAAACAGAGCAGCTGAGAGCCCGTGTGGCTCCAGGGTACTTTACAGAGCAAGCACTGTGTGGCATCCTCTGTGGCACGATGTGGCTCAACCCCAGGTACTGTGAAGGAGTCATGCTGCCTTGCACCAGCTAAGGACTGGGCAACGCGGGCTGCCCAACAGCCACTAGAAGCAAAAAGAGAACTGGCCACATTTCCAGAAGCTGATGTGAAAAACATCCTGTTGAAAACAGAGAAACCCATATGACCTATTTCAGGCAAGAACCGTTTCATTCTCTGGGAGAGAGTCGCTAGTAATGATGATTTCTGAGTAGGAGGAATCGCCTAGAAGAGAGCGTCCCAAACCCTCACTAGTTTGGAAACCAGCAGTGGCAATGGCAGCAGTAGCAGTAATTTCAGGGTTCTGGTCCTTGCTGTTTACAAGCACTACAAGACACATCCTTTTTTTTTGGCCATTAACATCCCACTTAGAGGTAGCTTGTGTCTGTCAGTTTGCAAACCTTTAGGTACAGTGCTACTTGTATTATTTGCCAGAGATCACTGCAAGATGAGCTTTTCAAATACAGATCCCAATGAGAAAAAAATGCAGCTGCAGAGAGGCTATATTTACAGAAATATTTAGGGACTTTTAGTCGCAGTTGTGGGTTTCTTATTTTCACCATCAGTCACTTTGATACCAAAATGGACCACCTTTTTGAGTACAATCTCTAGATCTCTTCCACAGAGGAGAGAAGGAAACTGATGAACCGCATCAGATAAATGTATGGCTGGAGGACTTCCAGTTGGGTAACTGCTGTCCTCCTTGTGTAGGTATTTAGCTGCAAAGAATAATTGCAATATGGGAAATGTATGCCAAATAGTGTTGTGAAGCGGCATTTGTGGGACTCTCAGGACAGTTTGGCATTGCCTGGACACTGTTTCAATGAACCAAGAAGGAGATGAACCGGTGTCAGGGGGCACTACATGTATCATACGAGAAGTGTGAATTCTGCATGTTGAAATGGGTAAGCAGAAACAACAGTCTGCAGTCAACACGCGTTAGAAGGGGAATCGTGACTGCTTGGCATTCCAGCCATTTAAATAAATGAGAATAACATTTCTAAGCAATAGCGAGATAGAAGAATGAAAAGCATGAGGAAATGGCATACTGTGATTTAAAAATAGCCTAGCACAAGCCAAGGCAGCCATGCTGAGCGTGGAGGGAGCTGGGCAGCCGTATGATCGCTGCTGCCTTACATGACCTGGGCCATGCGTCAGCTCCCTTGATTTCTTCCTCTGTCCCAAATCTGTGCCTGGCTAAGGCTTCCTGGGAACTTTAATGTGGCATTGCAGATGAGGATTGAGGGCCAAGCTATGTAGTTGCAGAAGAGCCAAGGCACATGTAACTTTAGGCTGTCTGGACTGGAAGGGGAAGAGGGTGCAATTTCAAAGGAATCACTAGTGTGGAAAGAATATGTGGAAATTCCTAGTTCACAACTGGAGCTATGTAAAACTTGGCCCATGTGCTTTTCAGAGATTTGCTGTTTTCTCTTTTATGTTAGTTCATGCAGGCTTGCACCCCCCGGCTTTTCTTTTGTGTTCTGGGAATTGAATAAACCCTGGAAGTAGTGAGAATCATCTGGTCTCACAACCTAACCATGCAAAATCCCCTGCCTGGCATGGTTTTGATGTGAAATCATAAATCAGTCCAGGTTCACACAAAGGGTTTCTGAGCTGCAGCAAACTTTACGCAAATGTGAATTTGGTTTTGGATTATTTCTATTTAAGTTTTCCTCTTAATTTCATCCTTTCTATGTTTTTTTCATTAACAAACATCTGGAAATTGCGTAAGACATAGTAATACGGCTGATTATCTCCTGTCTCCCACTCTCTTGGTGTATCATTAACTTTTCCTTTTACTCCCTCCTTTCCTGTTCCGTACATAAATGGGCTTGAAAAAAACCTCAACAAAAAGTGTGTCAGAAGGACTACAGTAGCTTTAGGACTCAGAAAAGGATGTATTCACAAGTCATACCAAGTAAGGAGCTTGAGTACCCCTCTCTGTGAGGTCTGATTTTGGTATATTTGAACTATCAACTGATCTTATCATGAAAAACCAAATGCTTATACTACAGTTAAGCATGAAGGTTGTAAGGAATAAATATATTCCTTTAGGTAGACTATTGTCTGGTCATTAATTTTACTTGTGTTTTTCTTAATGCCATAATTCCATCTAACTCAAAGCTCCAGTGCTTATATTGCACAGCCGGAGAGCCAACAGGAGTAAAGTGGTAGATCTAATCTAGCCATACTTCCAAAAAGCTTTTAACACAGACCTTCGCGGAACACTAGAGATGCTTAGAGAGTTTGAGGTCTGTGAGCAAACACAGCATCAGCAATCCCCTTCCAACAGATTTAGAAGTGATGTGGTCATGAAGTGTGTGGGGAGACAGTGCAGGGGTGTGAAAATGGGTGGGAAAAAGGCAGCCAGTGAGTTGCAAGAGGCTCAGCACTGGGCGCAGATTTTCTGTTGATTTTTCCAAATGCTGTGTCATATAGGCAAAGTGTTTTTGTTGACTGTTTCTTTATTCTTAAGTGCCTGTTATATATTTCATAAAAATAAGTAACATACAAAAAACAACTGTAAAAATGTGGTTCTAATGCAAAATTTCCCCAAGTCTCTTCAAACAACCCAGCTGTGTTTATAGTCTTTAAGCATACGCAGATTCTCTTAATCTGCTGTATAAAGCTGGCGATTGAGGTTTAAAGAGGAGGATGAGTAGATACCCCTGAAGAATGACCCAGGACCAGAAGCCAAAAGGGTAGTGAGGAGATGTGGACAGAGCCAGCAGGAACACCCAACAATATTTAGTTTTCACTGCATCTTATACAATACATGGGGTGTTTACATTTCAGAGAGAAACCTGCACGAATAGGCACGTTGTAAAGTTGAAGGACCTGGAAAAGATACCGGAGGTATGTGAAAAGTCTTAGTAAACCCAAAGGTATCCCACAAGCCCGAGTGTCCCTAAGCCAGCAGTGCAGTTTGCAACCTTGAGGCCCTGAAGTTCTGGCCGCTGAGCAAAGGAGAGGAGGCTGTGAGGAGAATGTCCCCATGTGGGAAGGAGTCTCCCTGGGGCCTCCATGCAGCTGACATCTACTGCGGAGCTAAAACCCGGTGAAGAAGAGACGAGCAGGGCAGTGGGCAGTGCTTTCTGTGGATTACAAGAAGTAGGCTGATGGGCCCTCTAATCAAGGGGCAGTGGCAAACTGCTCTCTTCCCTTCACCAGGGCACAGCTGGTGAACACTGGTCCCTTGCTCACACACACTCATATGTTTTTATCTTTTTAATATACACTGTAAAATGATTCCACCTTGAGTGCTAGAGGGTGACATGTTTCGGGGGTGATATCTTTCAGGACACTGACAGATGTGAGTCATTTGGAAGAAGCACTACAAATCTCCCCTCTGAGAACTCCTTCCTGCAACTTTATCTGTAATCGCTACAGATTTTGTAATTTTTGTAATGAGTTTATTTCATCACGTTTGAGCAGTTTTCTCCCTGTCTTTTTCTGTTTGGAAGGACAGTAGCAGGAATGTGTCTGGCGGGGAGGATGATACCTTAACAGAAGAACCAAATAATACTTTGAAGCTTTGTGGCTTTGCAAAGATTTTTCATTTTATAAGAAGATGCTATTTTTGTTTTACTGGTCAGGCTTATATTCCTGGTCTTGGGCAGGGCAGTTCAAATTCCCTCTGACTCTGTATTTCCTGATCTTTAACTACCAGTTTTGAAAGATTATTGGGTCCTGTCATTTTTTTGTCTTTTTTTACATTCACTATTATTTCTTAGCTGTCTTTGTTAAACTATGAGGCACAGCCATTTTCTACCTGTTCACCCCTCCCTGTACTTCAACAATGCAAGGATAATATCCTGATAACATCTTTCTTCTTGCAGTAGACTATGTCAAAGCCAAGGTGTTTCTCTAACCTCCTCAAGTCTGGCTTGCTTAACAAGCAAAGAAGGGTGCTATTTGGGATCAGACAAGCCACACAACCAACCTAATCTCCACATGCAGCAACGGGACCACATCAGGAAGAAACGGCTTGGAAATGCTAGTACAGAGAATTCCTTCCTTGTTTAATTTGTCCTACTTGCCCAGCAGCTTTCAGGCCATGTGTATTATGGTTTGTCATAACTCCTCCATGCTTTCTTCTGGCCTGCTCAAAAAAAGAAACTCACTGCCAGCCAGAGCCCTGCTACACTGGGAAGTGTAACTACAGCAGAAGTGCTTGGGATCTTGTTGCCTACTGTTGTTCGGGTTGGGTGGGAGGAAGGATTGCTCAAGGTTTGGGAGTTAAACTGGGCTCTTTGTGTTGCTAAAGCATTTTGAGCCCTTTGGTTTCCTTATTCGATGGAGGAAGACCCAACAAAGGAATTTATAACAAATGTCAGGCTGCCCAGGGAGAGTCCTTAGTTTTCCTCTTTGTAATTCAAAACAGCGTTTGCATCCTTGCTGGAAGTGGAGCCCTTCTTAACTTTCCCTCACTCGAGGGAAAGGAAGTGCTGAAGGATGGAGCAGCTAAGCACACACGAACCCAGGCATCTCCTGTGCGTGGGAATTTCACAGGAGAAAGGCATCTGTTGTGCTGAAATAGCTGCCCTCCACAGCTGATATTTAAAGCTGCAGGCTGTCACTTGTTTGCAGTTGAGATCTTGTTTTTGCTCTGGGCGAGCTGACACCATACTATAATCCAGATAGGAAAGATCTGTGTGGGGTTTACCATATATTAAGTGCTATGCAAGACTCTTTGTAAAATCCTTCAAATGTACATTAATTTTATTACACGAATAAAATCCTTTTACAGCAGATCAGATTTGTTCCAGTTGTTTGCTTGTGCATTGGTCCTCCCTGATGCCTTAATACATGAGGGGAGAGAGAAATTTATCTTTTATTTATCATCTTAGACTCATACCTGGATGAGGCTTCAAGTGGTAATAGTGATATTGCCTTAATAGCCGAATTACACCTGGGTCAGGGGCATGTGAGATTGAAGAAAAATGTTACCTGTGAGTTGGTGTGAAAATTATGAGCTCTCTGAGCACGTCCTACCTGTGCTTGTACATTGACAGTCTGGTTCACCACCAACAGTGCCTTGGACAAGTATTTCCCACTGACCAGGACAAGGGCAACGCAAGGTGGTGACTCTCACTTACTCAAGGGCCATCAAACCACCCACGTTTCCCCTACCGCTACAGATAAGTTTAGTGCAGCTCATCATGGAAAACATTCCCTCTGCCCAAACTGACAGAGAGGGTATGAAGTGTTGCCACACCTCACCAGTGCTGAGAGTTATCAACTTAGATCCTCCTATATCCTGCGCTGTTAAATTTGGCTGACCCTAGTTATCATCTCAGCAGCAGAAGTTATTATATTTTAAATAAAATTATGCATATGTTCTTTAAATTCAGATGAAACATTTGATTCAATGACTGATTCAATTTACCACTCAATTTCTCAGAATGGCTTAGGAATAAACTGCATGAAGAAGCAATCCATTTTTGATGGGGCTCATTTGTACTGATCTAACCATATCAACTGTTGCCCTTGCCAGTCTTATGGGGAAAAGCCATGCAAGGGAATTCATGCTTCTTGTTTCCAGCCTTTTATAATTCTGAATTTCCTTTTTCTTTCTGGAGCAAATCCCTTATATTTTGCATCCTACTATGATGCCTTGAACCTTGCGCTTACTTTTGTAAGAGATTTTCGCTGCCATTTCACAGCCTCTTTTATTTTTTTTATATACATAACTAAGATCCAATTCATGTATTCTATAAAACTGAAGGTTATACAAACAAAAGGCAATATTGTCAGTGAAGAGAATAAGATCCCATGGAAAAGCAGTTGGATGAGAGTTAAGAAATCTAGGTTTGGTTTATCATCTTCTATTGACTGCTCAGGTAGCTCTGAGCAAGCCACCTTATCTCTTTGTGCTTGTTTCTTATTCCATTCTGAAGAGAAACTGCGGCACGGTTGTAATTTCTTTCATTTTCTCTACACTGCTAAGTTTCAGGGAATCCAAATCTTATTTGTGTCTTTGCAATGCAAGTGAGCAAAATGTAACAGTTCAGTGCCAAACCAGTCACTTTGCTCTATTGGGGAAACGCTGGAGAACCTGTTATGTTGTACATACCAGTGTAAGTATGTGATTAACAAGACCAGTGCAAGCATTCCTGGAAAGACATGTTCCACATCAGTAATTCAGAAGCCTCTCAAATTTTAAATCAGACGAGCAGTCACAAACTTCCTCAGAATAAATTATATCTGGTCTTGCTTGTCTCTGTGAGTCTCAGAAAAGCAATAGCATGAGCAATGAGCCTAGAGAAACAGCCAGAGGTGCAGGGGAGCCCAGAAGAGCTTGAACCCCAGTAATGAAGGTCCAGCAACTTCCAGAATAAGGGTGCTCCTCACCACCTGGGGACAGCACCACCACTCTATGATAAATGTGGGGTTTTGGGTTACCTCCCCATCCTTCCTTCCTTCCCAGAGCTGAGCACTGGCTCTTTGCTTTGTCTCAGTTCATTGCACTGAACTGAAGCAAGCTTTTTTACCATAGCATAACCAGCTAATTACAGACAAAAAAAGCCCTTGGAAGCCACCATTTGCCACCTGTCACGGCAGGCCTTTCTCAGGCGGACATGCAGGTTGGGATGGAGTTACGTGGGACCTCCCGAGCTTCACACAGGCTGCTGCCCTGTGGTTTTCCCCCTGAAACGCGATGTTCTGCCAAAACCAGGTCGAGGCTGAGGGAGTCCCACCCCCACATCCACTTCTGTGCCCGCAGGCGGGGGACTGACCTGTAGGTCACTGCTCTTTCAAGTTTCGGTAGGCCTCGCTGCACTGATCAACCCCTCTTGCCCAAATCCCGGCTGGTGACCTGCAAGTGAGAGGTGCCGCAGGGGGGAGGCTGGGGAGCCGTCTGCTGTCACCGTGGAAATGAGATCTCCCCCGACTGGATTAATCTCTGCAATCTGGGAAAACATGGTTTCAGTTTTCTCTTTTGTAACAGCAATCCGTGTTGTCAACTTAGATTATAGAGCCGAACGGCCAGATTATGCTGTCAAATGCTTGCTTCTGTGAGATTGTGTTGAACGGGTCAGGTGTCACGCCTCCTCTTGCTCTTTCCATAGATCTTCTGGTTGATTTTTTTTCACGCGACTAAGAGTGAAGATGCCTTGAACCAAACTGAGCAGAACAGAGAAGGACTAGCATGCCTCCTGGAGTGACGGATTGCCGCTGAGTGGAGCTGAGATTTTCACAACAAAAGCAAAGTTACATAGATATGTCTCTGAACCAGATGGTGGGCTCCAGACCAAGCAACAGATATAGCACCACTGAGCTTTCCCTCCATTTGGCCGTTGAATTTAGATAGGTCGAACTTCAGGGAAATTTGGCGCTGGATTTTAAATACCTCAGGATTTGAAGCATCCTGGACTACTGGGAGGCGTTGTGGTAAGACCAGGAGAGAAGTGTGCAGTCACAACAGGATGCAAAACCTGGACCTGGGCTTTCTGACGAGCCCACCTCCAGCCTTTCAGATTAAAGTCTAATGAATTTGGGTGCAGACAATACCTGCTCTGTCCTGTACAATTTCATAGAGCATTGCACTGCTCCAAGGCTCATTTGAGCCCACAGTAAATTAATATTTTACCTGTTGGAATGGTTTTTTGCTCCAGCTAGTTTAAAGGCAAGTTGTGGCAACGAGTGGGTGGGGTGTATTTTATTTAGCTGTGGTGAAAATATTACTCTTCTTGATCTGAGCAGCTGAAGCAATAGAAACCATAGAGAGGGGAAACCACCAAATGGGTGGAGGAGGAAGCAGATGAGGGGGAAGACGGAGTGCTTCTTGATGGAGGTGTAAGGAATTTACAACTCTAAGAGTGAAGAACTTGTGAAAAGACAATACATGGATGAAAGGGCATGGACTTCTAAGCAGCTTCTATACAGCTGCCTCATGGCTTGGTAAATAATTGTGCCACACTGCTAGTTACCAGGAAGATTACCTAGAGGACTGGGCAGTGGCTGCTGCCCAGTGCTTCCTCTGCTAGGTCCTAGGGCTGCCTATAATTGAGCTTGATAAGTTGAAAAGTTCTGGGACTCTCTGGTCAAAAGTGGACTTTGCCCATTGCCAGGAAATAGAGCCAGAAGATTTCAGATCCCTGGGTAGCCCATTTTCACATTTTCCAAAAATAAAATGTTGCCAGGTTGCTACACTCAAAAGGTTTTTATTACATCCTGTGGTATTTAGCAGAGAGTATGTTAGATTCACTGTGAATAAACTGTTTCAGAGGTCTACTGTCCACTACACAATTTTATATCTTTTACCTATCATTCCACAGCTGGAAAACGTTTACGGTGAGCAACAAGAGCCAAGGGCTTAGCAAAAGGAGGGCACAGCTAATTCTGCTGCAAAACATGTGAAGCAGAGTGATGCACTGAAAAAGGAAAAGCAAAATCAGGAGGCTAAACATCAACCAGTTCCTGCTTATACAGGGCGCTCCAATGTTTTGGTGATGAATATCAATACCAAACACCTTGACTGAGGCAGGAGATGTGTTGGCATCTCAGACAACTCTGTCATCAAATGTTAATCATGACGAGTCCCACTTCCAGCTGGCAGTGTGTAATCAGCCCCTTGTGAGTGCCGCGGCTCTGTGCAGCAGTGAGGATGGGGCACGCAGTCAAGACGCGCGGCTGTGTGTCCACTGTGCAAGGTTCGTGTGCCTTGGGCTTGGGGAGCTTGGCACTGCTGCATCTCTTGTGTAACAGATGCTCCACTCTGAGAAAGCAGCGAGTCCTCCCACTCCGCCGTATGTTCAGTTGCTAATTGCGAACATGAAGGACAGACATTTTGGTGCTCACTCTTTCAACTTCCTCAGCTTCCTAATTTCAAGCAGCTTGTTTCCAAGCTGAATGGCCTTCTTTTCACGGATATTTTGGTGCGAGTAGTTTAGACTATTCCGCTAACAGCTTTGCTACTTGTAGGTGCTGTGGACATCCATGGTGTGCTTTTTTGCCTTTTTATTAGAGTAATTAATACCTGTGCTCATTTTCGAGTGAGCAAGAAACAAATAACCTGCAATGTGTTAGACACTTGGCTGTCTTTGCCTGGCAGCGTGCTAATTAGAGCTCATATCTACCGAGGGTTGAGAGCATGCTTATTTACAGCAGATGAATTAAAGTGCTATAAAATCACAGAACACCTCTTTTTCCGGGTAACTTGTTTATGTGCCATGCCCTGCTCTCCAGCATTGTCACTCAGCCCAAGGAGGACATTAGTTCTGTTTACTGATTTCTGCATGAGACTTCACTCTTTAGCTTTAAAATGCTGCAGTGGTTTGGCTACGTCTTTTCCCTCCCCGTATTACCAAAAAGCGCAGAATAAACCCTCTATGCCAAAACATTGCCTCTGCAGCCCACAGCCTAGCGAGAAAAATGTGTTTCTTTTTGTGGCAGCTGGGGAAGAGAGCCCCAGACAAGAAGTTTTTGTTCCTGATCCTTCCAGCCCTCCTGCCTTTCTAAAGCTAGGTCACATCTAGTGTCTGACCTGTTTGTCACTCCCTCCACCCCACCAAGTTGTTGTGAACGTCTCCTGTCCTAGTCATTCAGGGTTCTCTAATTAGTGACATAATAGTTGGGCAATTAATGAAGCAAACCTGCATCATAATGAAGGATAAACATCGTTAGTGAGTCACTCCGAAGCAGGGATCCAGCTCTGCTGGAGTGTTTTTTTTCCCCAGCAAGCTGCAGCTGGTTGTAACAGGGGTGTATCTTTTATGTGTTCTGCCTCGGGGGCAAACTACTTCAAACAGGACTTCGTTGTGTGGCTGGAGAAAACAACCATTTGTTTGCAGTTTTCCTTTCAGAGGGATGAGTCTAAATCATGCTTCCTTGATTGAAGCTAAGTAGTACCTTCAAGACCAATCCCTCTCTGGTAGCAGCTATTTTCAAAGGAAAATCTCTGCTGGATTTGTCCATGCAGGGCACTGATTGAAGGGACTGTATCTGTACCCCTGCCTGCAGACCATGATGTGCCCACAGAGTGAGCAGGGATCAGAGACAGGAGCTCCCATAAGACCCACCACAGCTCATTTTGCCGTTATTCATGGAAAGGACAGTGTGTATTAACACCTCTCTGGTCGCTGGATGAAGCTTTTCTAGGGTGAGGCTCAAGCCAGTAACACTGTGCACAATCAACTTGGGTTAGTGGTTTACCTCAAAAAATGGAGGAAATCACTTAGCTCCTTAAGCAGAAGATTACCACAGCCATGGTGGTTTTGCCGCAGCATGGGTTGGTGGGTATTACTTAGAGGTGGAGAAAAGGGAAAGAGCTGTGGCAGAGCTCAGGGATTTTCCAGTATGGCCTCGAGCAGGCAGCGAGGGTTGCTGGATTGTGAGGATCCCAACACCCACATCCAGAGCAGCTCAGCAGTAACTGCAGGACAGGCCAGTATCTTACCCACCTACACGCCTTTTCAGAATATGTATTTATAGCCTGAAGCAGTCTGACACCCAAACTGGAAACCACCTCCTTCTTACTGTCCGAGATGTGCTTTGAATGACATCAGTCAGATTTGATACCCTTGAGATCGCACTAAAAACCCCAACAGAGGGTGGAGGGGCTGCACCTCATCGAGACCCAGCAGCTAGAAATTGAAACACTGCATTGTTTCCCACTGAGGCAGCACCACTTGAGCAATAGGCAGATGTCTACCACTCCTGCCAGACTGCAGATTTTGAGGGTGTGAGAGGCTGCAGGTCAGGGAGGAATGGCATTCACAACAGGTATCTTCATCTCAGTGAGTCTAATCACCCTTGCCTTCTCCTCTAGTCAGCAGTGAGGCAGCTTTCTCTATGGAGAGATGCAAAGCAGCTGAATTTGGTGCTCACTCTGAACCACTCCGTAAAGGACGCTTTATTTCTGTATTGAACTTGAGGAAATGAATCTCACAGGGTTTTCTGACATCCATTTACATCCCCAGTATCACCTGAGTTGCAGGCTGTACATGCTTCATGTATCCTCTCGCATGTCCTCCAGGAGCGGGCTGGAATGTTCTGGGATTTGAAAGGTCTTCCTGTAGTTTTGCTTAGTCGTAGAAGTTGCATGTGGCCTAATTCAAAGGGCCTGGAGACATGAAGGAAACGAACTTCCGAGTAAAGCTGTGAGGACACGTGGAGTGTGGCCCACATCAACATGGAAACCCACTATTTACAGTTTGGAAATAATATGGAAGTGGATTACTGCACTTTCTGTGCCTAATTATAGTGCTTCAGAGAGACTGACAGAGCAGCCTGTCCTGCAGGTATCCATACAGTTGTCATATCCATGGCTGGCCATGTTACTGGGATCTCTACATAGAGGGTGGACAGAATGGCCTCATGCAAGTGGGAACACAGAGTAAGAAACGCTAATCAGGCTACAGACTTCTTAGGTACCTCTCCATCTTCAAGCCAGACATTTAATCCTGGTTTATACCCTGCTAGGAAATAGCTGAATCATCCATAGAGACCTGCAAATGCAAACCTCTAAGGAGGAAGCAAACTACTGCAGTGGTCCTGACAAAGGCAAGAAAAAGGAAGGTACCCCCAGAGGTTTTAGCTTTGGCTGGATGTGGAAGCAAGGTCCACCTTGTATGCTAGAGAACAGCACTGATGAAAGAGGCTCTTGGGTCTGGCGGAGTAAGGAAAGGTGACAGCTGCCATATGGGGAGAAGAGCAGCAGCTCACTGGGGCTTCAGGGATCCTCAAGGACTGAGGTAGGAGGAAACTGTAAGCCCACCTAGTATGGCCTTCTGCAATCCCTGGCTGCAGATTCCCAGGTATCTCTGCAGCAAGCCACCAAACTGGTGTCTGACTGCAGCTTTCCTTCAAGAACAGTTCCTGTTTGGCTTCAAAGACTGAAGGAGACGGAACATTTTCCTGGATTGGCCGCATTCACGGGTTTCTGCAAAGCCCCCACTCTGCTTGCCACGGTGGTGACTGGGATGCACTGTGCTGACGCTGAAGCAGCTCTCGCAGGGAACACCAGAGGAGAAGTGGGACCTCTTGCCCCATGACCTGTGCCACAGTTCCCATCTGCAGATCTCTGCAGCATCCTCAGCTTCTGATGGGAAATGCTTACTCTCCAGTTCATTTGAGACACAGAGAGCAGATCCCATGACTGTACATGGCTTAAACATTGCTGAGATTTTTCCTCTAGCTGCCACTGAGAATCTCCACAGAAGGAAGAAGAACTGAGACATTTAGTCAAAGAAAACTGTGGAACATTTCCAGACGTCCAAGAGGTAGCCAGGAAGCATAAGGTGCATTCCCCACAGTCCCAGCTCCTGTCACAGTCTGGTTTTCATCCAAACTAAAAGTTTTCCAACGTTTTACAGGAGGAGAAAAAGGAATTTCCAGGGATGTGAGAAGATCCTTTAAGAGTCCCTCTGGAACAAGCATTATCTGGCTCAGCCACATGCGGAGAAAAGGATCCCACCTTGTCCACCTCCGCTGTGTCATCTACCCTGCTCTAAAAATAGCGTCCCACCGCTGAAAGCACTCCACTTCTGTTCTCGGTCCTTGTATTTTTCCAGTCTTGACTTTGTTGGGGGCTGTCACCCATTTTAGCTATTCAGAGAGAGTGAAACGGCCATCTGTGCTGACCGGCAGAGGGAATAAACTCTTAAACAAAAAATGCTGCCTTGCAGTGAGCAAGACAGCTTGGTCTTCTCAGATTTCCATTTTAGTCTTCAGTTAAGCCGGGTAACTTTTCTGCTTACCCAACTTAATTGGAGCTTTACAGGTACAAAAAATATTTGCTCTGTCAGGGCAGAGAGCAGCCATTGTTTACCACGGCCTGAATTCCTCACAAATGTTTTCTTGTATCTTCTTATTCTGATGTCCTTTGGCTAAAGAACAGCACAATAACCCTTTGTAACACAAACACCTTGGTATGACATGCTAGGATCTGTTCCACTGAGCCAATTTAGAAGGAAAGCATGCTTGTAACTGTGTAATTGAACTGCACTGATATGCGTGTGCCAGGCAACATTAACTTCTCCTAAGCTCTCAATAGTTTCACATTCATGGTATTTTTCCAGATGAATTGTAGCTGAAACTGTATCTTTAATGTCCTTAAGATACAGCACAGCAACCCATAAACTTCTTGAGCTCCACAGAGCATTGGGTGGAAAAGCATTTGCTGTGCCAGATTTCTCCACTAAGTATTTCTCCTGACAGTAGCATGTTGAAAAACCATGTAACTGTGAGATCTGATGGTTACAGTGCTTTCGGAAAGGAAAAATTGTGTTGAGAGCAAAGGTTAACCTACAGTGATTGATTTACTTAAGCTTTAAGCAGTCATGCTGAACCCTTGGATAAATGTTTATTTAACATTGAAAATGTGTTGCTCATTTTCATGACACAACAAACAGCGTCTGTGCTTGCTGGGACATAGCAAGGTTAGCTAAGTTTTCTGCCTTCAAGAAAAAACCACCCCTAATATTATGGAAGAATATGAAAAAATACTTCACCAATGAATGGGATAACGTTTCAGGTTAGTCTCCCATTTACAGCTTTGTTTGAGAGGCTGAGAAAGGGATTGTCCCAAACAAGATGAGAGATACTAAAACACATTCATCAGTAAATCCCAGTACTCTCTTTAGGCCTGGCCTAATATGTATTAACCACACTTTAATTGAATATCAATGTGATTAATCCAAGTGTTAATTCTGGAAGAGGAAAGTTTGAGCCTTATCCATCTCCCTTCTGCCTGTGTCTGGCCAAGCCCCATGCTGGTAACTGAGGTGTCCCCCTTCATGCCACCAACCGGGAAGGGTGCGTAGCACCTTTGCACACCAAGGCTGTAGCAGTACCAGCAGGATCCGAGGGTGTCCTGCCCTTTGAAGGCACCAGGGAGCATTCAGCAGCATCTCAACATCGACTTGTCATGGAATGGGAAGGTCTGTGGCACTGAAGAACAAGGGCAGTGAATTTAATACTCTATGGAAGAAATTCAGTTTACATTGAGTGCTTCTGGTGTGTCAATGGCTTTTTGGAGTTTTCCATAAGGCAAAGAAAAGTCATGTCAAGGTTAGAATGGCATACTGCTGTCCGAGTACAGGCAGGGGTCTGTGGTGCTGGTACCTGTTAGGATGGACACTGAAGAATCTACCAGCCCAAAGGGATTTTAGGAAGCTGACCTAGGGAACTAAAAGACCATTTTCTGGGATCAGTGGGGCCAGAGTCCCTCATGAAGTCAAGCCCTCTGGACATGATCTGATGTGGGCACACACCATGGCCCAGAGTAAAAGATACTCTTTTGGGTTTACACTTCCACCAACTCCTGAAGGATGGCTGGAAACTGCCTCCGAAAAAAAGCCATAATGCTTGGGGAAATTAGAAATCTTACTCTCCTGGGGCTGTTAGCAAATTGCAAGAATATTTGTAGTCCTGAGGGGGAAGGCAGGACAGACCTCTTTCCCAGCAGCATGGCATTCTCCTCCTGTTGTCCATGTTGTCCAATATGAGAGCAATTTGATGGGAAGGACAGGTGTTAGGGATGGATCATGTTTTTTATGTGGTAGGACAATTCCTGCATCATTTGGGAGCAAGAAGGGTGCACAACAGGCACTGAAGGCTCCAGAGTTGGCCAGTGGTTGCACTGAATCCAGATGTTCCACCTTCAAATGTTTATTTATATGCTTACAAGGACCAACCCAAGCAGCATCAGTCATTGCCTCTCTGGCAAAACCCAGCCTCTTACAGCACTGATTTTAAATCAAGGATCCGCGAGTGGGCTGCATTCAAGAGATCCATGAACAATAAAGAAGAAAACTCTTTCTACTGGCAGGCTGCCTGAATTCCTTAGACGGAGGTCTACACTTCCCTTTGAAGCTTTCTAGGGGTCTCCACATCAAGAAAGGTTGAAAAACACAGTCCTTGAGAGATTTTCTGTCATATTGGTTATCACATTCAGATTACAGATGTTCTTGTTCCTCTTCTTCTGTACAAAAACAAACAAAAAAAAGTAACCTAAATGAAGGCGACTGCAATAAATTCTTTTTTCGCTTTATGTAAGACCCATCTTTCCATTTACGCCATTTTACATTCATTAGAAGCTGCATAGGATTTGCTTAATGACTAAGTAGAGAAGAGCACAGCTAATCCCTCAGGGCCCTATTCTTAAATTCTTATTCAGGCAAAATTCCAGTGACGTCAATGAGTCATTTCACCATGTAAGGATTTCAGTAGTGGGCTCTATCAGCTTAAATACAATTTTGCCCAAGATTTTACTCTACAAAATTATAGTCATCTCAAGCCCTGGATCTTTTGATTACAACTAGGGTGCGGAACACTGCCAGTTTAATAGCATAATCATTCCAAATATCATCGGACCTGCATGCTATGTGCTCGTCTTACTGTGGTACCAAACTGGCTGCCAAAATGCTTGTGCTTTTGACCACATGTCCTCTTTAGTAAGAATATGGCAATTATGGTAAGACTTGGACTAGTTCTCCATTAATTATAGATAATTCACGCTCCAGTTATATAACTGCTATGGGTGTTTGATTTTTCTAATTTAGTCATTTCTCAACTGTATAGGTACCCTGGAGGGTTCTGGACTAATTCTGTTTTCCTAAATGTGCAACTTGCACTTGGATTTTCAAGAGGAAAGGGAGAGGATAAATTACCCTAATGTGACCCTTTGATATCAGAGAACTGCAGTCTCCAAACTGTAGCACGATTTTACAGAAAGTCCATCCAAACTAGGACAGGGGCACTGAATCCTGGAAGGAGGGAGAGGGAGGGGATAGAGACCAGCCTGCCTTTTATATAAGTGTACAATCTGCTTAGTGAAGGGAACATTGTCAGCAATTCATAAGCTATTCATCAGGTCAAAAGCAATAGCGAAGAAGCACGAAATGGTTCAGTGGTCAGCCAGGCAGATCATCAGTCTTTCCATAATCCACACTGTACAGAGGAATCTGGCAGAAAGACTAGATCTAGAGAGTCCCTGTCTTTGCCTCCCTTCTAATTTTTAATAGATATTCATTTGCACACACTTATTTAATCTTGCTACCACATCCCCACCCTTGTTCCAAAGTTCCATAGGAAAAACAGAACAAAACAAAACAAGCAGCTTTCTCCAATGTGCAAAAATTCGGATTAAGATGGAATTTATAAACAAACTGAAAAGCCCAGAAGCCCTAAAAGTGAGTATTTAAAGCAAACTTTGCTGGGCACAAACCTCAGCAATTGGGCGGATGCTGCAGAAACTATATTTTTCA
Organism: Pampusana beccarii; assembly: GCA_013399365.1. Taxonomy (NCBI): domain Eukaryota; kingdom Metazoa; phylum Chordata; class Aves; order Columbiformes; family Columbidae; genus Pampusana; species Pampusana beccarii. The sequence goes on along the minus strand of VWYH01004173.1, from coordinate 352,570 downwards.
GCAGTCTGCTCTCACTGGCACATAGCTCCAAAATTGTGTCATCTGGGATATTTTCTAGATGAAAAATTAAATGTGTTTGATTTTTTTCTAGGGAGCTGAAACTATTTAAATGAAACCCTATCGCCCCAAATTCTGGAAATTTGTAGTGAGACAGGGAAACACAGACCTTGCAAATCAAATAGGCAAAGTCATTCTTCCTAAATCCCAGCTAAGCTCCAGTGTTTACTGGGCTAAAGTCTTAGAAACATTCCTTTAGAGAAGATAAATCTCCGGGGTTTGGGGCTTGTTCTGATCTATGTTGTAACATGATGAGAGCATCACAAGGTAATAACAATAGGTATGCTAATACAGTAGCTAAATAACGCCTAAAATTCCCAAGGACACTTGCGCCAGGAATTTTTCTTCCATTGAAAGAACAGGTTGGGCTGATGGATTAGAGTGTTGCGGTGTCTCCCACAGCCCTATTTGTTACCAAATTATAGAGAAACAGAGAATATTTCAGGTCTGAGCAGCCTTTAGAAAGTCGCCTGATGCGACCCCCTGATCAAAGCAGGGTCAATCTTGAGATAAGACGGCAGTTCGGTCAGCACCATCAAGGACGTGAGCTTCAATCAAAGTAGGTAACAGGGCCCTTGATCCGAAATCTGATCTGACTGCCAGAAGGGTCTACTGAAAAGCGTTTTAATGAGTGCAAAGGCTCACATTGACTTCCGTGGGAGCTGGGTCAGACATCAGCTCAGCGAGACTGGCTGCCACAGTAAAATCATGGGATAACACAACTGGGCTTTTGTTGGCAGCATTCAAGGCGCCAGATTGTGTTCTCTCCTGTATTGGTGTCTATCCAAAATAACTCCATTCACGTCACCAGAGCAATTCCCTACTTGTTCCTGTATAATTAAGAGAAGAATCTTCCCACTGGGTTGGTGAAATCACTCAGCATTCGGGTTATGTATAATCTGTACATATTTGTCACTGTCAGCATGAAGAGATTTAGGATCCTCTGCAGGACTGAACATCTTTCTGCAGGCTTCCGGGATGCAGTCATAAAATCATAAAGGTTACTAATAAGAGCTTTTCAAAAATTAACCTCACCTGGGTTGCAAGAGTTGCAACAACCACTAGCTCTGTGTGTCTACCCAGCTTGGCGATACTGAAATTTTCACAACCCATCTAAAAACACTATGAGACATATTGACTATATGGGTCCTGACACTGTCCAGGGAGCTGTACTGAAGCAAAGATATGAGCCTGTGTCCATCTCTGCCTGATGCAGTAACTCCTGGAGACAGAGCAGAAGACACTGTGCTTCCCATGTCTCCCATTAAGGCTTTTATTCCCATGATATCATGTAGTGGGTGTTATGAGGAACAAAGAAAATTTTGAAAACTTTCAAAATCAGAAACTTCTGAGCAGATACAGAATCACAAGGAGAGCTGACAGCAACCTAGCTAATGAAATCACTCAGAGACACTGTCCCCTGAGGAAAAATCTCAGCGGAATAGATAAGAGAGCTGGAAATGTCAGAGGAAATTTTGGAGAAGGAATAAACAGGCAAATATCCTTTAGAACTTAACATCAGGTTTCTCAAATACTACTACACATGCTATGAGTACGGTGTAGCATCAGTGCTGCTATGAATGACAAAGGTGCCGAGCATGTTTGGCAGCACAGAATTTGAAAGTAATGCTTCTTAAAAAAAGAAATCCATCACCCAAGAGTAATTACGTGGTTATAAGTCTTCATTTACAATACCCTGGAGAACACAAGAGAAACTTCTGCTATGATCTACAGACTAGGCGTTTTTGCCTCCTAGATTTTGCCAGAAAGGAAAAGGCAGAATAAGCAAGAGTAAACTGTCTGATCCAAAAGGAAAGCACAGCTGTGGGTGCAGCAGTGGGAGAGATGCTCCAGACCAGGGCACCCACATGTCCTCCCTGACAGCGACCCACCTCCCTCAGGATCTCGTCTCAGCAGTCAGGGGTAAGAAAAAGGGGAGTCCCTGGGATGTGAGCTGAATAGGCTTAATGATTCAGAACAAACGCCACAAAACAGGAAGCAGAGGCCCATCAAGGGGGTAATTTCTTTGGGTGGCTCTCAGGGGCATGGACCTTATGTACTGAAAGAGGTACCCACAGCTGTTGTCAAAGAGATCTGCTGCATCCTTTACCTGAAGTAGAAAATTTGAACAGTGCAGAATTTGACTGGAGTTCAGTCTCACACTACCCAGGAACCGTACTCAGTGTTACTTCCTGGTGACCTTCATCAAGTACTTGCAGAGACCACACATTTATATAAAGATGTGCTTCCAGGAGAATAGCCTCCCACTATGTGCATGCTGTTGGGAAACACTTCTGTACCTAAGACAAGTGGCTATACCCATGGTGACCCTTGTTTCTCCATCTGGTGGAATAGGGCCTAACAAGGTTGCTCTTGTAGCTGATGTTTAGCTTTGTGAATACCCCTTTTTTCCCGATTAGTATGAACATCTTGGAATAGAGAGGCTCCTAACATCAATGTGTGGGGAATCCTGTGAACAAGCTGCCCGGGAAAGTCATGCTCCTCAATACTTCACGAGCAGTGTGTGAGAATCATCTATAAACCAATTCTAGAAGCAGACTCTTTGTAAAACTATTCTTTTTAGGGCATAAACTCCAGGAAATTATATTTTACCTGAAGCGCAAGTCAGTAAATACACTAAGTTAACAAAAGTCACAGTCAGTGTCTCAAGTTTTGAGGTGATGTTTTATCCTGGTATTTGTTTCGCATCAGAGCCAAGTTCTGTTTCAAATATCACTGCACTTCTTAAAGCATTTTTAGGACACCATGTGTTGGTACAATCCTGTAATTATTTGGACTACACCTTAATACATCAAAATGGCTAATACTCCACAATTTAAAGTAAAATTCTTTATGTGTAACAAAAAAAAAAAAGAATGAGAACCAGTAGAAGAATAAACCTGTCATTCATTGTGTGAATTATTTTCCATCCCAAGGTTTAAAGCATGTCGTTAGTTAAGTCTTGCAGTAGGTCTGTGATGTGCATTAGTGAGTAATAAGCACCTTCTAATTTTGCAGGATCAGGCTACTCTGATCCTGATTTTTAAAGGTTCTACCCAGCTGGAAAGGTTTTCATTTTCAGCTGGAGTTTCAAAGACTTGCAAAAAGTCAGGCTTAGGGTTTTCACAGTCAGACGCGAAATAATGATCACTTATTCAAACCCTGGTATACTTGATTGACTTGAAATGACAGGAGATGTCAGTGGCAGAACTTGGAGCTGAACCTAGCATGGTTCGTAGTCAACGATTTCGTAGTCAACGTTCCAACTTATGATGCAATACCTCTCTGAGCTAGTGCATCTTCTTTCTTGTTGAGGTTTTAGGCTTGTATTGTGGCCTTGCTGACCAATTGTTCAGAAGCACTTTCAAATAAAAGCATATGCTGTCATTGCCCACTCTTCATCCAGTGAATCAGACTGGTGAAAATTCATCTTCCCCCTTCCAACTAGTACTATCAAATAAAGAATCAGGCACACAATTTCTGTTTCTTCTTGACTTCTTCCACGTACTCTGCCTTGAACATAGAGCTTTTCTGGAAGCTCACCAGGTTTCAGGCACATGTCTGAGACTGTCTTCGTTTTGTTGGTTTGGGTGTTATAATGACACTTTAACCTGGAATTTATTTCCCATTTCAGTAGAAGGATGCTTAAAAAACTTATGGAGGAGAGATGCTCTTTATTTAATTCTCTACAGATGTCATATTAGTCATAATAGATAAAGAATGTATCTCCTGGCTTTACTTTGAGCTGTAGCAAATGGCTTTGACCTACATCCTCATAAATTAGAATGTAAGCAGAAACTTACCGAACTGTGCCTTACAAAAGTAATCAAAATCAGACCCCTGCCATGTAACAACTCTATTTATCCTCTGCGATACTGTTTTGTGCCTTTCAGTTGTAGCCATGGGCAGAATGATTAAATTATGCAGAAATTTTCAGTGAGGGCTGGGTTTATCCAGTTATTCATAAATAAGAGGATTGATTTGCTTTTCACACTTTGGTACAATTTTATTTGTGTCTGAACTGTATACTCTGCTAACACAGCAGAAACAGCCAAACAATTTTCCTTTGAAGTACTATGCTGCCACATGACTGTTTTATCCCATCATTGAAGGCTTGACCTCACACCTTCTTTAACCTGGAGTTAAAAACCGTGATATTGCCCTAGTGCTATCTTAGAAAATGTTCACAGCTCATGTCTTGGAGGCTTGTTGCTTTCTTACGTCAAAGCACAGATATAAAAGACATGATTCTCTAGCAATGGGCCTTCTTTCTAGCTTTTGGGTGTCCTTTAAGAGGCTTATGCATCCTTAGATGTCTTAGTCACGAAAGCTGGTGATGAAAGCAGATTGTCTGCCTCTAGAAGGTGAACAAGTTAACTAAGTGTAGGAAACTTTTCCTACCTGGTTAAAGCAGGGAAGAAGCTCTACATCAAGTGCCGAAGAAGCACGAGTAGCATAGATTTTGGGACTAGCTCATTTAAAATTTGCCTCCCGGACAAGGCCCAGTAATGCATATGCATGAGGTCATTTGTCTAATAAATGTACGGTGCTGTGGGGCTGCACTCATGGGGATTTTCCTCACATTGGGGAAATATTCAGTAATTTCTGCTGATCCCGGTTTCACCCCCTGGAGAAGTGAGCCGAAAGCTGTGGGAGCTCCTCAGCTCTGCCAGGTGCTGCCTCACACGGGGTGTGTGGCCTCACGCCCAACAAGCTTGTTCCACTGCTTGCTCTGCAGCGTGGAACCTGCCTCAGAGCACTGCCAAATTTGGTAACAACACCCAAAACCCATCTGGCTTTATCTCAGGTTCTAAGCAAAAGGCGTAGTAAGGCTCTTCAAAAGCGAAGTCAGGCCAACCTGAGTAAACAGGAGATTTCTTTGCGTGGAAGGAGGAACCCACTTGTCACTTCAACTTTACAGCAAGCTGGGCTTTATGGTAGGCAAGAATTGCGATTGAAATGTTAGGTTTGTCCCCACTCCAAACACAAAGTGCCTTATGATGTAAAGGCTACATGGGATCTAGTTTGTGTGACCACAAAGCACAGCTTGGCGTTCCTCCATTCCTGAAGGGCTTTTACAGGTTAGTACTTTTTTATCTCCAACTTACATGTGGGGAGAGGATGTTGACTGTAAAACAGTGCTCTGACTAGATAGTAAACATCTTGCAAGCCTGGCTTACAAATACTGCTCTGAAATCCTACATCTGCATAAATTAACCCGTACTTTTTACAAGGACCTGTGACATAGCCCAAGGAACAAGTAGCGTTGGTATGATTCAGAACCATCTGCTCGCAGTGAGGATGAAGATAAAGCTAAAGCAGCAGAGCTTCCTCTTGCCATGACACAACTTGCCAGGCATCTACTGTCTCCTCATTTCCCACCCGCCCAAATATAGCAGAAACAACCTGCAGCTTTCCCTGCAGCTACACGATAGTTCACCCTTCGTCCCTCACAGCCTGCTCTGTTTCTGCAGCCCAGCCAAGGTTATCAGTCCCTGTGTCTGCAAGGAAGAAGGCAGTCCCGAGAGAGTGGCAGGGCTTGATGCCCAGCTCCTACACACCCCATGCTTTGTGGTTCTGAGGTGTTTAGCGGAGGGCAGCCAGCTCTGCGCTCAGTGGGCCTCTGCCCACCTGTTCAGTAGGGTGTAATGGTGAGCTAGACATTGCAGTGCAAAAGCTTAGTAAGGACAGGCAAGTTGTTCTTCCCAGTGTTTCCTTATTAACCACTTAGTACCGCAAAGCTACCATTTCCTCTGTTTTCTGTACAGCTCTGAGTATTTCCTAGCAGGGTGTGGCTAAATCCAGTCAATACCTGGTCAGTAAAGCGACAGGGCTTGTGTGCTGTGCTGTGCTGTGCTGTCAAAGGATCTGTTTACCAAATCCGTTGTCACATCAGTTTGGGAGAGAATTACTAATGCTTTTAATTATTAGTTTCTTTTCCTGATTAGACCCCAATTACACTTAGAGCATGAAGTTTCCTCAGTAGCAATTTCACTGCCTACGTATATTCCAATACTACTCTTACTACTTAATTGACATGTATACACTTATTTCATTGAAAGCATTTGGTTCTGGTTTCAGTGGAAGACACCAAATCTTGAATGAAAGCCCATTGAAGCCAGGGAGCAGACATCAGTCTTGAATTTGGGCTACACTCTGTGGTATTAAGGAAAAAGGCCATAAGATGAATTGTTGATATATGTGCTTGCTAAGTGGTATTTTCACCTCAAAGAATATTGAATCTTGGAAGAATGCAACTATTTCTGCTTTCTTGGATGATGTGCCAATGGTACACCCTGAGGCTAATATGGATCATATCTTCCTTTTAGTTATTCCAGCACAATTTTATCGCCTCAATGTGTTCAATGTCTCTCTTATCACCCTCATTAAGAGGAAATATCACAGATTCTAGATGATACTTTTCTGAACCAAATCCTTATCAGAAGAAAACTAGGATGAACTGCCTGAATATCCAAGCTCCACCTATGAGCTGCAGATCTTGCTATGTACCTGTTATACAAAGTCTTGCTATCTGTTTGGAGTTATGTCACTGTAGCTTGAGAACAGCCAACATGAGAAGAAAACTGACATTGCTGTTTGCTCAACCGCGTGCCACAAAACTCACTCTATCGTGTATTATGTGATGAAAAATGGAGAAGTCTAGTCAGATATTTACTGTCTACAGCAAAAAGAGAAAAAAAACCTATATTGCTGAATAGCTACAGGGGTATGTATGCATACATTATACATAACATGTACGCTATATAAACTCGCACATACAAAGTGATAAATAAATTGCAGCTGGAGATGCAGTAAGCTCAGCTCCCTGAGAGTTAGACAGTAATATGCTACAACAACAACAACAACACAATCTCCAAGCCATGAATCCACCACCCATATCCAACACAACTCAGGGCTTCTTAAGTTATTATGCCGAATTGTAATGCAAACAGTGTACAGAAGGAGGAACAAAGAATATAATTGACATGTCTACCCTAAGGCTCTTTCAAAGATTAGAGAGAGAGGCCCCAGGGTTCATATGTTATTTTCTTTGTTCTTTATTCTTTTGCTGGTTGTTTGCATTAATTTTCGCACTGGATGATTTAGAGCACCCTTAGTTTTGATGGATGGAGGTGGCGGCGTATGCATGGCTTCTTAGTAAATAATGGTACCAATGTGGATTGCTTTAAGTGGCGCTGCTATCAAAGAGCTCTTTCTTAATTTGAAAATGCATTTAGGTGATTAAATAATGTCTTAGAGCTGGAATAATTTGTCTTCTGTTATTTTAGTGGCATTCTAATTAAAGCTCCCAATACATAATTACATAAAGCAGAACAGGGAGCAACTTACTTTCCCTCATTATAAATTAATGTATGGTGGAGAGGCAGGGAGGAAATAACTTCACACGCAGGAGTACTGGGGGGAGACTGTGTGTTTATGGATAGCTATTGGGTACCCCAGGGCTTGAAACCACCAGCTGTGCAGTTTGGGAATACCTGCACCAAAGAGTTCAGGTCACACAGGAGGAATGCCACCATCACTATCACAACAGCTGTTGCCTATGGAAAATGGACAGAGATGGCGTAGGTCTAGAAGGAGGACTCTGTGGTTTAAAGAGAAATGAGTATAGTGGCCAGGCTGTTATCAGAAGGCTATTGAGTGATGGTGGCAGAAAAGAGTAACAGCAGTCACCAGAGATATAAGGGGCTTCAGAGAAAAGTTTGAAGGCACTGTCTGAGTGATAGTATGTGGAGAGATGTAGGCAAATATTTGCAAGAGATTAACACCCAGTGGAGAGTTGAATTATTTATCTAGGAACAACAGGATGAGCATGATAGAGTAGCCTTGTAAATGGAATACAGCGCAGTGCTGCAAGGTGGTGTGGAGAGCTGTGTTGTTCAGCAAAAACAGGCACCAGAAACAAGAACTACCCCAGGAAGACAGTGCTGGGCTCAATTAGGAAGAATTTTTCCACAGCTAAGTGAGGAACAGGGGTTGCAAGAGAGGGCGATGGTTGCAGCCTCCGAATTCCCCAATCTACCTATCACCTCTCATCAGAAAGACCACCCAGGAAAACCCCTGCATGGGAAACCTCGGAGACTTCACTTCGTTCTCTCTTGCAGGTTTTTTCCCACATAAAGTGGGGGTTCTAGCCCTGTACACAGATGTTCACCTGAAACGCACTCATCTCTGAGTTGAGTTGCAGCAGTCCAGTGGTAGAGAACTAAATGCATGCTGGTGCGCAGGAGAAGGGGAAAGGGTAATGTGAAGGGCATAGGAAATGTCTTCACATCTTATTTCCTATGGAGCATGTAGGGTTTTAAGGTCTTTCCAGATGGAGATGGCAGAGGAGACAGAGAAGATGGAGCAAGGGAGAAATGCACATACATCCCAAATCGTATGAAACAATGGGCTTTTTTTTTTGTCTTAATGGGTGAAGGATTAAGATTATCTTCCCTTATTCTGCATACATCTTTCCAAGAAGATACGGGCATGTCAAACTGTGGTGTCGTACTGTTAATCTACTCTCTTCAGAGAGAACAGTTTTTTAAAAATCAGTTCTATAAAATAGGGATTATACAAATTAAATCCAGAAGGTTTACACTCAGCCTGTTAATTCAAAGCCCTTGTAAATCTATGGGTGATAATTCTCACTCACGCTCTATATAAACTATAGGAGAACTGGAACCAAAAATATTAGCAGAAAAACAAATATTTCTTGTTATTACCAGCTGATAAAGAGTGGAAACAAGAAGTATGGGACAATGGGGTGCAGTGCCTTCTGGTGACTGCTTTGTACTTTTCACAAGCATCAGCAACAGTGTCTTAAGGCATTGTGCAAACTCAGTTGTTGCAATGACACATACAGTCTTTAGTGTGATCTAAAGGCGAGAGATTGACATGAACATTGTTGCTTACTCAATATGGTGATGAAAGCTCCCGCCTACGATAGCGAACCACTAAATTCTTAAGGAGTTTTCTAAGGATGAGAAAAATGCAAAAGACATTTATAAATTATTCAGAATCTCATGAAAGGTTTCTGGGTTTTGTTTCTCTTATGTTTTTTTCCTTGAAAGGTGGAGTTTGTTTTTAAAGGTACTAATTCATAGGAAATTGCTGAACACCCTATCCTCCTTATTTGTCCTTAAAATGAGTTATCTTCAGCTCTTAGCTCTCCTTCCTTCCTTGTTCCTGAGCCATTCAGAAATGATGCTGCTTCTGCCTATTCTGTATTCTCTTATCCATGGCGACCCTTTGTATCTAAGAGCCTTCCATCTATTAAAAATAGGCTTCCTTTTTCCTCTTTTCCTCCCCCTCTTCATTCTAAGACCACCAGTTTGTGTCTTCATTTTGGCTACAACATTTGAAAGGACAGGATTTAATGTGGGAACAACCCGGGCTGAGCTGGGTCCCTGGCCCTGCTGAGCTCTGTTTTATGCTGCCACTCAAGTTTTATCCTGGTAATGGGTACATCATTCCCCTTTTTACTTCCAGAAAGAGTGTTACCTTCTCCAGTCCTTGTGCCCTGGTTGAACAGGCTTTCATGATGCAAGGCTGGGATGTCTTGGCGGTGGTAGTGCTGGTGGTGGGATTTAGTTACGGCCAAATGCACCAGAAGCTGTGGTGCTAACAGAAAGCCTGGCAATAAGAAACGTCAGCCTGGCATCACTGCTTGGCTAAAATGTGGGCCTGCTGCTGCCACGACCAGGGTCTCTGAACAGCCGGAATCTAGACCTACTCCCACCCATTTCTCTCCAGCTTCTGCTCCTCACTCCAGTCACTTAAGCTGCAATGCAGTCAGCATGACAACCCACTCGGGTCCAGGAAGACCTAGCCCAGGTCTTGGCAAATCGCTGTGTTTTACTGGGTGGGGAGAGGGCAGGAGGGTGAGAGGATGAGGGGGCTGGAATGCTTCCCACCACCATAAATACCATTCAGTACAGCACAGTGCAGTTTTGACTTTATTTCAGTATTTTTTATAAGGCACAAAAGTATGAGATCACAGCTATTTTGTATGAAAGGCTGGCCTGAGAGGTTGACTCTGCTGTTAGCAATATCAGCACTCAGCTTCCTCCTACGTTTATCTCACTCACCAGTGAATTCATCTAGTAGGGAAGTCTGTAAGAAAAATAAATTCAGGCTCAATTCCTCTGCTGGTATAAACTGATACAATTCATAGCAGTTTATATCAATAAAGGTCAACCTTTTTTGCTAAAACTTTAATGATTGCTCTCATTTTCTTTCTTTTTTTCCTCTCTTTTTTTTCCTTCCCCCAAATGCCACCCTTCAAAGTGCAGTTGCTAAGATCATATTATTTGCCCATCAATCGCCCAGTGTCAGCTCCTCCTACCCTCTTTGAATCACTCTTCAGACTCTATCGGCTCCAGGACATGAAGGTCACGCTTTTTGTATCCACTTTGAATGCCCTCCACAGCCTGATCCTTCTGCCTACCTGCCCTTACAAAGCTGACACTGTCAGAGGGTGCCTGAGTTCCCACCCTTTGTGAATAGGAGCAAGCAGGAGAGCTGAGTGCCCTCTGCTCATTGGGAACCTCCAAACAAACAATGGACCAAGTCAAACCAACCAACCAAGCCAAATCGCAAACCCAACAGATCACCACATAAACTCTGCTTGGTTTCCGGAAGATTTTGTTATGGTTCGTGGACCTGAAACAATTTCTAGCACGAAATACCCTCAAAAAACAAACCCAGGGCAAAATCGGCCTGGGAGAGTTCGATGCAGCAGAGAGCAACCTTAATAATGTGTGGTGGAAATGGCAGTGAGCTATCTATTTTTAACAGATTTTCCCTTTCTCTCCCTGAAAGTCAAATTAAATCTCAGAAGACAGGAGCTCAAACAAGCTTTACTGTGGCCACAGAAACCACACCAGATAGAGCTGCAGATCCCGCAGCACAAACTCCCCGTGCATCCCTCTGCCCCAGGAAGGACATGGGGCTGTGATCAGCGGGCAGAGCTGGGCGTTCCCCCGGGTCACCAGAGAGCAGAGGGCCAGGATATATGTAGGATGCCTTGGAAGCTCGTTTTCATAAAGCTTCATCTACCCCTGCTCTCTCGGCTTAAACCTGAGGCCCTGGTGCTGCCAGCTGTGTGTGTTGTGGGTCCTGGCTGGGCCACAGGCCCGACCTTCCTTTACCTAGAAATTAGGAGATAGGCATGGAATAAGAGAGGGGGGAGAAACCTGATCCAGGCCAGCTCTTAGTCTGACATGGATCCTGGGCTAGTATCCATACCACTGGAGTTTCTTTCCTTCTAGAGGAAGGACAGACATAGATTTAGAGCAATGGTGGATTTGTTAAAAGCTCTTCAAAATGAGTCAGATCATATCTGTTCTCTTTTCTGTTCCGCCTGCTTCTTACAAAGGGTCTGGCCACGTTAATTGCCAATGCTTCGCTCCCCCTCCCCTCTCCTACATCATTTAACAGGCATGAAGAAAAATGTCATTTGCTTGCCCTTTAGACACTAGCCAGAAATGACAATAAATTTAATGCAGAGCTTTAGGATAAAGCAAAAACTCTTTCTGAAGAATGACAGTATGTGCAAAGCGTAGTGCTTGAAGCTTAGCAGCTAAATTCTGAACCCATGTGATATTGTGCTGCCCTGTGTCGTTAACAGGCTGCCAAAATGACAGCGAACTGGATTATCTCCTTTATAATGTAGTCTGTTCAGCACAAAATAAATGACTGCTGACTTTTAACAACGTGCAGCACCATTACAGTGAAACTGTATTGTGACCAAAGGCAATCCTACATGGAATTACCTTGGGAAATGAAGCTGCAATTAATCTTTTCTAGCTACACATGTTACCCCAGGTTCTTCTTATCAAAATAATCTAATTAAACACTGCATTATTTCCAGTTTCATGTCAGCCTAACCCCCTTGATGTTATTGAAGTAATACCACTATCAACTAGAAGCATCACAGGAGCGAAGCAAGGTATATTCCCCAGCACAACCACATCATCATGGTTTCTCCCACTCCAATGGTGTCTCCAACACACTTTCTGGCCACCATCTTCCAGGAAAAATCTGAAGTTTAATTCTTGTGCTCTCAGACTGCAACTCCAGAAGTTCACAATGTCAACTGAACCAGCAGAAGTATTTGTGCCAGAGGGGAATGATGACAGATCCTTAAAAAGCCTCTGTCTGTTGTTTCATAAAGCCTGTTTTACACCGAGTCATAAAGGAACTGTAGAGATCTGGTCTTCTAGATGGTCGTGAAACTGAGCATGGAAATCCAACTGAGGTTTTTCCAGGGCTTAGCAGAGTAAGACTCCTTCTCACACCTTCAAGCTGAAAGATTTAAGGAGCTGTTTTTTCAAGCCTAAGTATAGCATCCTGCACTTATCTCTACTGAATTTCATCCTACTTTTTCCAGTCTGTTTTTCTAAGCTGATGAGGTAATTTTAAATTCCACTCCTCACCCTGATGCACTGCAGGTTTCCCACCTTTGTGTCTTCCACAAATCAACAAAACACCGTCTCTACCCACCCTCAACATCACTACCAAAGACAGTAAGCTGTGTTGGAGCCAGAGCAGCCTCAGCCGTGGGGGACATTGCTGCAGCTGCAGGACATCGCTCCAGCTGGGCAATGAGCTGCAGGTGTCTTTGCTAACAAACTGCCCCTTCAAAGTCACCTTTCCCCAGGTAATGTGAGGTGGCACCAGAAACTGTGCAGGCCCTCGTCAGCCCTGAAGGAGGGTCCCAGCTATGGGACCTTGGAGGGCATCTTGGTGGGCACTTTCCAGGCTTACCTGCACCTGTGAAACAGCGCGGGGCGGAAGGGTGGGCAGCATTGTACCTCAGACTGTAACTCTATTTTGTGTTGGGCCCATCTTTGTTCTCTGGGAAACCCCAAAAAGGTTAAGACACACATTCTTCTTGCTGTGGGAAAAAGCACAGTAAACAGCTTCTCCAAGGACAACAACCAGCTGCGGCTGTTTTACCTTTCTGGGAGAATGACGGCAGTGTTGTTGTACACAAGTTGGGTGCGAAATGCCAGGCAGGCCCAGGCAAGCGGGCCGCGTTGCGTGTTTACCTGCCTTTTTGCCCCTTTCATGGAAGCCAAGTACACACGCACGATGGCTGCCTGTCACAGCGTCACCCGAGCCATGGCCACCTCCAGATTCGGGAGGCGCAGGCAGCCGCCCGCCGAGCATAGATCCCCAGCAACCTGGCCCGCTTTGGCAAAGGAGGGTGTTTTGCTAATTTTCTGCGTGCACATACACGTCTCCCCAAGGGCACTTGGCTTGTTCAGCTGCATCCAAACCGCTGGCACCCCGGAGGAGCCACGAGGGAGCAGCTGCCCACCTCACTGCTGGTTGCCTCATTCATGACGTCTGTGTATGACTCCCAACTAGTAATTCATCATGCAGCAGAGCTGATGCAATCTCAGAGGGGATACAGATGCCCAGGGTCAGCTAGAGATGTCCTTCCTACCCCTCTCCCTGTTTTAGAAGAAACACCTGACTACAGAAGAAAACACTCCAGATCCCAGCCCTTTATCTCTTTGATTGGAATCTGGAATAAAAACCCCAAAGAAACTCTTGGATGGTCCAGATTAAGGTCCCTGATATGTTTATTTAAATTATAAATCCTGGAGGATTAGAAGTGGTATTGAATGGGACTGGGGCAATATGTAATTTTTCGGTGACGGGGGCACTAATAAAACACAGAAGCTCAGATTTTCAAAAGCAGTTAAGTGTTTTATTGAGAGTTAATAGTAGATCCCTGTGGGTAGCAGGATCTGCAGCACCCTTCTGGGTGGCAATGAAAACAGGGGTCTTTTTTCAAAAGGACTCTGTGCTCTGCCCCTATTAAGGGTATTTCTACTTGCTAAAACTCCACCAAGATATCATCAGAAAGTGTCACAATACAATGCACTGAATTTAGAGGTGAACATTCAGTGTTCATCTGCATGATACATTATTGACATCTTGCTGCATCTCCTCATTCCAGGGATAGGTCCTTCCTGCTGTACACAGTGGGAAATTGTGGCTAAAATGGGGGTGATTTGGCTGAAGAATGTGCTGTGGCTCCCCTGGTTTTCCATGGATACAGTACTGTTCAGATGCACGACCCTGAGTTTTCAGCAGAGAAACAGTCCTGTCACAGACTGAGCTGCTGAGCCAGCACCTGAATTCATGGAAATTCCTTTCACCCTCTTCGGTTCTTTAGCAGACCTTCACTCACATCAATGACTAAGAAGATATTTTTACTTTTGCACATCTGTCCTTGATCTATTGAGTATTTTTCTTCCAGCAAGCAGTCACCAAAAGGGCATGTGTCTGCATATGTGCGTGCAGGGCAGTTTTGCCTGAATAGTTGCCATGATGCAGAAAAAAAGAGATTTATTGCTGCTGCTCAGAAGTCTGCAGAACTAAATGACAGATGTAGAGCCCAGCAAGGCTGCAGTCTGGGGTCCTGATGCAGTTCTGGGCTAATAAAAATGTTCTTCGTGCGTATTTCACATTCAAGCAATTGTCCATCTCTTTGTTTCCCACTTACCTCCCAGCAGTCATCAAGAGAAACGTGTGCTATCCACTGAAACAGAACCTACATCTTCTTAATGTCAGACGCTGATCTGATGACAGAGAGTCTGGATAATTCCTGGAGACTGCAATACACCTGAAAAGCTGAACAGTTGATCTGCTGGAGTCTGACCTACTGATTTGAGGTGTTCTAAGTAAAATGTCAAGCAAATAATATATTCTGTAAATTGAGTAGCAAGTAGAGATTTGGATCACATGCACATACACACACAAACTGGTTGGTGATAGTAGCAGAGCGCTGGTCAGCACAAGGCCAGGAATAGCTGCACCACTTTAAAATGATCATGACTGCAGGAGACGTGCTATGAAAATTATCTTCTGGAAGCTTGCTGCTGAGGGTCTAAATGGATATTAATTCCGTCTTGATACCAGGAGGCTGGAGAATCGCATAGTAGGTCATACTGAAGAGTTTCTGAAGAGGAAGTGAGTCAAAGTTTGTTATTTTCAGTGCAGTCAGGATTGTGTTTTCTGCCACTTGTTGGCGGGAGGGGGGCTGATTTACCCAACATAGTTGTGCTACAGGAATCACAGCCAGGATCTGGAGCAAACGTCTCAATTGCGACATCCTGGCATGAGGCTTGTTCTAACAAGTGGCTATTTTGAGAAGAGGAAGAAAAAAGAACAAAAGTTGGCAAGAAGAGCTGCAAGGGCTGCACTTCGTGCAGATGCTCCCTTCTGCTCTCCCGGTGCTGCAGACCTGGCCATGCTGTTTGGTCTCCTGCTCCCTCCACTCTGCCAAAGCAACCTCCCCGTCGGTCTCTAAGGCACTCCTGAACACCCATGATCTTTCTTAGCTCTGTCCCTTTGCCTCTCCACGCTCCTTGGGCCTTGGATCCCTTTCAGCTACTGGCACTCCCATGCCCTGTTCTGCGCAGCGTGGTTGCACATAGATCTTTTCCATGTATCGTTTATCTCCCAACGCCTCAGTGCCCAGGTGCACTGAGGGGTATTGCACCATGTACCTCAGGCAACAAGCTCTGTCTCTCACTACCTGCAAGATCTCAAATATTCATGTAGGGCTTAACTTGCCAGTGCCTGGCGTCTCATTTTGCCATTTCCATCTGGGCAGAGGAAACACGAGGTGGCTGAGATACGCGACCAAATGTGAGCAGCTGTAAATTGACAAGAGCCATTTGTCGCCATTATTAATCCCCCGAATCACACTGCCTCCAGATATTTCCTGTGTCACCGCTATTTTTATTTCTTCACAAATAAAGACCGTAGACTTTCGTTTGCTCCTGCTCACATCAGGCTTGACTCAAGCCTCTGACAAGGAGAATTACACGAGATCTGCCTCGGCATGGAGTGGAAACTGCATCGTAAGTTTTGTGTCATTTTGCAATTATTATTAAATGTATGTTGGTACTGAAGTACTAAACAGCATCAAGAACTTTCTGATATTAACACAGACTCTTGAAGATTGATTGTGAAAGCAGACCATCTATTATCATCCATATTTCAGAAAGACTGGATTCTAAGTTCAGTGCTGGTTGTTTGGTTTTTTTCCTTTGGTGTTGGGTTTTTTTTTTTCCCGCTTACTTCATGCTATCTAACATCAAAGGAAATACTTGCTAGCATTATCCTGAACAAAATCTCTGCAGCTGAGGCACAGCAGACGTCAGGCAACGCAAGTGCAGCAGCCTGTAAGTGTAAGAGTCATTGGGACCTTTGACATCAGCCTGAGGTTTGTTAAATTACCTACTTAGATGCGTGGCAAAATGCTTCACACTGAAATAGCTCTCAGTTGCTTTCCACTGGCAAATGATGGTAAAATAATTAACGTTTGTGATATTTATATGGAAGACTTTTAAAATACAAACTGGCAGGACTTGATTAGCACTGGCGGGAGTGTACTATCAAAATGTAACCTTTTACACAAAATCTTAATAGCATGCGTTTAAATTTAAATTAAGATATTTACTAATTAGCATCTGCTTTGGGATCCCTAGACTGCAGAGTACAAATGTGAAGACAGAGAAAATCAAGGTAATTGTTCCCTCATATAATGGGCTTCAGATTAAGCAAGCCAGCCACACATTGAATTGCGGTGACCCGGAGCCCTTATCTAACTCCAACAATACAGCACAGCTCTGACTAAGAAAGGTTTCTAAAGCTCAGGCATTGAGTACCTGGTGAGACAATGTTAAAGAGGGTGCCAGGACCTGCCTCAGCTCTAGCAGCATGGCTGAGTCACAGGAAGGGACAGCAGAGCATTGGTGACCTGGTTTTGTAGCCCTGTGGTTACTTTCATCTGCTTAAGCGATATTCTTCCATTCCTCAGACACAAGTGGCCACTTGCGAGCTCCTGATCATAGGGAGGAAAACGTGTCAAAGCGGGAACCTAAAAGGAAAATAATATTTTCGTTCCATGCTGCATCTCCTTTGAGCAAAGGGGTCTCGGGAACTTGGCTGAAAAAATGCCCACAACGTACACTGCCAGGACTCGAAGGCATCAGACGGAAATCAGCTGAAAAGGTACTTCTTCCTCACCAAAACGATTTAACAGGCCTTTAGAGGTTTGAAATAAATAGAAAATAGCCTTATAGAACTGGCAGTTTTCTGGCACAATATTTTATTCCGGTCAACCATTCTGTGCATTCTCTGGAAATTCAGTGTGATACAGATATCACATCCGGTTATAGCTCTGGTTTTGTCTCTGCCCTGTGCTGTGTTAAACACCGACACTGGCAACCACATCCACAGCACCAGGCAGCATCCCCCAAGGGTGCACTCAGACATTCAGCCCAGAAATCACCTCACTCTCTCTTCCCTCTAGGAACCCAGCAGCTCGATGACCCTGGTGGATCTACCAGTCTCCTTCCAGAGAACAGGAAGTTTTCTGCCCATAGGGAGGGTTTGAGAAATTAAGCCTCAGTCAGACACATCATGACATTTATCTGCTTGATATGTAGCAAGGTGAGAAATGCTCTTATGCACCATATTTCAATGTGGAGCCTTTCCTGAGAACTTTCCTCATTTTCTCCTCTTTCCTTGCCCTTTCTCCAAACCCTCCATGCTGTGCTGCCTGGGCAGGAGCTGTTCTTCCACTCCCCAGAGCTGTAGAGGCTGCTCCTGCCCAGTGCCATCCCAGCACACCCAAACACTGGCCCAAAGGACTGCCGCATGCGTGACTCCCATCTGCATCCTACTCAGCCCCATACAATGCCGTTGATGGCAGTGGCATCACTCTGCAAACACAGTGTTCTTCAGGGTTGGGTTTGACGTTGACTGTTTTATGTGTGCTTGACCTCTGATTTTTCTGATTCCTGAATTCTCCCATCAGATCAGGGTTTCAAGGCACTTCGCATTTGCACCAGTGTGACCTTCTGTTTATTGAAGGCCTTTTCTTTCCAGAAAGATGTCCAGAGTTCAATTAGGGGACATTCAGATGTGAAGACTTCATCGTTTCCTGAGCAGTTTGCTTCAGTGGTTAATTACTTTGACCATCAAAACTACTACCTTTAATTTTCAGTTGATCTTGTCTGACATTAGTTTCCAGGCACCCACTCTGTTGTACCTTTAGTTGCCTTTGTACCTAGCATATTCTCCAGTCATCTCTTTGAACTTCCTCTTGACAGACTGAAGTCCAATCCTTTAGACATCTGCCTATCAGGCATGTTTTCCTGCAACCATTTTTAAACTGTCTATCTCCCCTTGAAGATGGACATATTACCACACAGTGCAGTAATGCCAGGGCAAAAGGAAGACACAGACAAATGAAGCATCTTCGTGATAAAGCCAAAGCAACTAAGCCAGTCTGTAGTTCCTTTGTGACATTTGCAAAGGCCTGGTCTCACCCAAAGCTTTCTCAAGCAAACCAGAATAGGGTAAGATGTTGACTTGTTTTTTTATGTGCAAGACTCTAGAGTCCTGGTCGCTAGGGATCCTATATTTGGGGTCACACTTGTCCCTTCAGACAGGGCAGTTGTAGCATCCAAGGGAAGAATTTGGACCTGAGGGAGTAACTATATACTCCTGGTGCAATGACTATACATAGCAATTATGTGCTCCTGAAGTGTACGATGTTTGGTAATTATACACAGCAGACCCAAAAATATCGTTTAACACGTGTGCTGGGTTTTAAGGCAAAAATAATGGTGAATTTACTTTGTCATTATATGGTCCTTACCACATACACTTTCTGCCAGTATTTGATACTTACTATGTCATTAAATGGTCAGCAACTGCTTTGGAAGAAAAGACTGCTTGGAAAATCGTTCCCTGCAAAATGGAGCATTATTTAAAAATCATTAACATTTTTCACCACAGCATTTTTCCTAGGGGAAAATATACGTTTGCAATTTGACTTCGATCTACATTCTTCTGGAGATGTGTTGCGTTCCTGTTGTTCTGAGAAAGCATAATGATGCTGCTTTCAAACTCTTCCTCTTGACTTTAATCAGTGTTTCTCTCCATCCATTTTCCTCTCTAAGCCCTTTCCTCCCAAGCCAGAAATAATAATTGAAAGCTGATTGTAATTTTAAGACCACAATATCTCTGCTCCTCATGAATCCAACAGATGCGGCAAAGTTCCCATTTACTTCGATAGTCCACGTTCTCTTTTAAGCATCCTTGCCATGCAGATGGATTAACTCCATCAAAGTCAACAGGGTTGCACAGCAGATGCCCGGGTACAACAGCAGCAGAAACCATCCTAGCGGCAGGAGGATGTCTTTCAATTTCTTCTGACCCAGGTGTATCTACACATGCATGTACACACACCAGAGTAGAGCTTGCAGTTCACAAGCTCTCTTTAGCTTTGGTTGCATGTTATGTTGTTCTGTTCGGCTGCTGGTCTGCAGCACAGAAACACAAATCAGCCCAGCCTGGCATGACTGCAAGTTAAAGACGAGGTGGCCCGAAAGAAAGAAATAGGCAACTTTATTCAACATATTCTACATCAAGACATACAGGGCTCTAACTAGAGTAATTTTATGGCTCTTAATTAGCAAGTACTAAATTCTTATTTAGCTCTTCTGCTTTTGCTTGAGTTTTCTATTTATACCAAGGAGTACTGAAAATATTTTGGTGGTGATTCATAATAATGTGACACCAGTTAAGTTATAAGACTGGAATTCCCTCGTTTTCAGAAGACCAACAGGATGGCTGTACATTACTGCGGTGTCAAAATAAGGCTCACGGGAGACTGTGCTGAAGCATGCAACCCATGCTGGCTGCCCGCACAGGGGAGAATTTCATCCTATTCTTTTGCAGATCTTTGCCAGCATGGCGAACTTCAGGACAAAACGTACCCAAAAGCAACGCGGGCATGGAAGACAGAACCCTCCTTATCTCCCGGGGGCACAGTATCCATCCCTAAGTCTGCAAAAAGAATCTGTCAATTAGTAACGGCTCGTACCACGTCTTGTTTTCAGACCTGGTGAAAGCAATAGCAGTTTCTGAAAGCAAAGCCCAGACAGCTAATGGCAGCTTGGGTGGAAAAGGAAGATACAAAACAAGCACCTTCACCACAGAATTACTTGCTGACTGGTGGGTGCAAACAAGTGATTTTAATAGCTACGATGCTGGACCACATGTGATAGTTCAAATGCTGAATGTCAGACTAAAAAAGTTTTGTGGACTGGATTCTTTAATAATAATAAAGTATTCCTCCCCTGCAAGCCACATGCTTTCTTTAGCCATTTTCCTTTTGAGGAAAACCACCCTTTTTCAGATGTTTCTCAGCTGATGGATTGCCACATCGCCTGTCTTAGGAAATGGGTGCATCCTGCCTGTGCACGCCTCTGTCAGAGGAGTGAGTTTTAAAATAGCTGTCTCTATTAAAAATACCTCCTGATTATACGGCAATGCAAAGATACTTAAGGGCTCCAAAGTAACTATTCACCTCAAGCATCTTTGTCCAGGTCCGTGTAATACCGTAAACTGCTTTCCCTGGAACCCGCTTTTTTATTGCGCAGGACAAGTACTTTTTTGAGAACCCAGTGTGGCCACAGAACGACTGCTCTCAAACACTTGTTACCAGCTGAGACAAAACCTAGGCTTTGGGGCACCTGTATTTTATAATATTACTAAAAATACTGTAAGCCTTTGGGTTTCAGCCTTTTCCAGCTCATAACATCCTGATTCTCTTTGCTGTCCCACAGAGAACAAAGTCTACCCCTCTTCTTTTTAACTAGCCAGGAGCTCCAAAAAGCATGACTGCAAGCTCAGCCAGCAGCAAAGCCAGCAGATCTGTTCTGAAAATAGAAGCAGCAAAAGAGAGAAGGATGATGACTCACAACTTAGCTCTGCTCTTGTTTATAGTGGCACAAAACAAGAGCAACTCCCTTGAAATTGGTGAAGTTAACACCCTTTCAAGTAGCCACACTTCTTGAGCAATTTTAGATCAGCCTACACTGGTTCGGCACGATTCAGCTTTGATATTGGATTGAATCAGCTGGTTTACAACTCAGTGCGGCTTCAATGCATCCAGATCAGTTAAGAGTAACGAGTGCAGCTGAGCTGCAGTGTTCCGGTGACAAATAGTGCCATCGTCCAGGTGACACAGGCTCTGCAGCATGCAGCCTAGACACCCCCAGAAAGAAGCTCCCCCACAGTCACTGGACAAATACCAGTTTAAATTTTGTGGTAAAAAGTGGGAGATAGCTTGACTGAGAGCTGAGTGAGAGTGATTTGTTGTGCTTCTTACATTTCCACGGCATTAGCTGGAACACAAGAGGTTCCACTTAAATTTGAGAAGAAACTTCTTCTCAGTGAGGGTGACAGACACTGGAACAGGCTGCCCAGGGAGGTTGTGGAGTCTCCTTCTCTGGAGACATTCAAAACCCACCTGGACGCCTTCCTGTGTAACCTCATCTAGGTGTTCCTGCTTCGGCAGGGGGATTGGACTGGATGATCTTCTGAGGTCCCTTCCAATCCCTAACATTCTGTGATTCTGTGTGATTCTGTGATTACACAACACAAATTTCGCAGCCTGGCTAGATCCTTAGCTGGGGGAACTTGCTGAGTGCAAGAGAGGGTTGAGGATTTTGCTTGCTTCTCTGTTTTTCTCTGAAAAGCAGGAGGTTTCTCATTAAGAGGTTATGGGAAATTGAGTTATAATAAAGATGTTTCCATTTTAGTGAAAATATTCACTAGGGGAAAAGTATTTATGAGCCATCTGTACTGTGTGCTTTCAGTTGCTGAAGAAGATAAGAGAAAGGTGCCTGATATCCTGTGGGAAGTCCCAGAAGAGAACTACATAGCATACGCAAAACAGCCCAAAAAATGATGGCCACAGACCTAGGACAATCAGAAGCACAAGAAAAGCTCCAAACAATGCCCAAATTACTGAGATATCTACTGTCATTAAGCCTGTGTAGAGGCTGATGTAGGTATTCTGCTGATTCAGTAGTGTACAATGCTCTGGCCAGACCCCCCACTTAGATTTCTGGGCCGCCTCATAGGAAGCGAGAGAAGTTATCAGACGCTGTTGATTGTCCACAGAGGAGTGGAAATGAAAACAGCTAAACATCTGCTATTCTTCACAGCAACATTACAGCTCCGCGGTGCAATTCACCTAGCCAGTTCCTATGCAAACAACATGGTGTGCCAGCATTTCCAATATTATAAATCAAGGTTACAACCTGAAATGCTGTTAGAGATGCTATAAATAAAGATAGGGATATGTGAGGTGGGGAAAGAGCTAATGAAAAAGATCCCACATCTGTGGGGATTTGTGCTGTTGCTCAAACAAAGGGATGGTATTCAACAGGCACAGCTGTTCCTTGCCTGTTGTTGCCTCCGCCCATACGTTTTAAACAATATCCATCCTTAATTGAGCATTGTCAATGATATTTTCCCAAGTGCTTCTGAAAGGTCTGGTGGTCTCATTTTTCCTTGGCTTCTTTATCTTCCAGCTGCTAATTTCCGTATTACCGAGAACTCTTACCACTCACAGGAGGTCTAGATCTTGACTACACCTGCATTCAGTAGATCTTAAAGCTGATGTGGTAGGATACTACCCATGGAGATAGGATGGTCCTTTTTTTCAGGTAATTATAGTCAGGTCGTGCCTTTAAAGGCATATGTGGGAAAACTCAATGCCCAGGTTTTGTCCCTGTTGGGGCAGCGTTGAACAGCACACAAACGTTGTGCTGCGTCTGCCTCCAAACCTCCTCTTGGACCCAGCTGTGTAGTAATTTGCTGCTGGAGAAAATTGCAACTTATGGGCTTCCCTGCGTTTGGCTGTCACACTGTGGAGCTGAAGCCTTGAGAAAAAGGACACATGAGGCACCTGCACAACTCAGGGCCCTCAACACGCCCTGCCTCACCACTGCGCTGAAAAGGTGACCATCGCCCAGAGTTTGGGCTACGTCACATGGACCTGCTCTGACATCTTAGTGGAACAGCAGGGGAACGGAGGCCCGCAGGGAATCAAGCCTTCATATACCTTCACAACTTCTGGACCTTAAGCCCCGCTGCCAGCCCCCTTTAAAGTCAGATATATAGGGCGTATGAAAGGCAAAGAAGGCTGATGACATCTTGGAAATGAAACTGCTTTCACAATTTTGAGTTGTTTTCATTTTTGCTAGAGCACTGTCCAGCCAGCTCCAGGCATCAGGGTGTATTTATATTTTCTGGGGTGGGCACAGCTCTGCAGCCAGATCTCATCTCTGTGCTTGTGGGTGGGAGGAAGACAAGGAGGGGACTACTGAGGTATCTCAGAAGAGGGAAAAGCTGCTCATTGAGCAGTGCAGACACCCTGATGTCTCTGCAAGGAGTCAGTGCGGCTCACCCAACCTCAGCTCCTGCAGGTCACCCACATTTGGGGCTATCTGAGCCCAGATAGTGGGGGCTGGCAGCCGTTCCTGCCCCAAGGGTGCTGGACCAGGAGTAGGGAGGTTGCAGAACACCAGCAAACAGGATGCATCAAGTGTAAGATTAGCGTAGATAAGAGTAAGGGATAGTCTGGTTCTCTTCAGAGGTGCAGTGCCTCTGTTAAAAACAATGACATTTTGCTCAACAGACTGTACAGGTTCAGGACCTATGCTGGTATGACTGAATCAATTCAACTTTAAATTCAAACAGTTGAAAGGAATCACATACCCGATACAGATGAAGTCCGTGAGAAGGTAACTGACACTTTTTATGTCTTTAGTCTTCCTTATGGCTCTTTGCATCGATTTCAAAGTGGTTATCACCTTGAAATTCAGCAATGCCAGAGGGCATGATCAGGCTGGGGCTGAATAATGGGATAGAATTTTAAGGGAAATGAAGACGTGAAGCAGTGGGAGGAAGCTATTCAATCTGCTCTGCTTCATGCATTTCTGCAAGCAATGGCTGTAGCTAACACCGATCAGAAGTAGGGAAAATGTATACTATATGTAAAAGGTATATTAAAATGAATGTGCTTATGTGCCGTAAGGTATATAATCAAGAATTTTTTGCTGAAATGTATCAATGTAATTGTTACAGTCAGTGTTATGCTCTACTTGCAATACCATTACAATCCATTTAGTTGCCCAAGGGAAATTTGGGAAGGAATTTAGCACTATCTGGATGAACATGGGGGAAGGATTTTCATTCCCTCGTGCGCTGGGCATTTTTTGTTACTCGGGACTAAACTGCAGTGTCACTGACATTTCTTTAATTTTGAAATACCACATACTAGGAAAGTGCAAGCGTAGGAAAAGCTACCTGATAGATATTGTATATGTCTGCAAAGGAAGGCTCTTTCTCTTTTTAATGAGCTAAAAAAACCCAAACCAGTTCATAATCCCAAAATGGGATTGCATGTTTAATCTAATTATGCACTAGACTCTGGAAAATCCTGAGAGTTTCCTGTTATGCTGTTTGCCCTTATCCTTCATCTAGGCTGAAACCTCTGAGCTCAGTTCAAGGCTCTGTGACACCATGGATCTAATTCAGCAAAACACTTAAGTATACACACTCAGCCCAAGCACTTTGAAGGCTTGCACCCTTGTTTGGCAATACTTTTAAGAATTTACAGAATTTTAAGCACG
Organism: Pampusana beccarii; assembly: GCA_013399365.1. NCBI lineage: Eukaryota > Metazoa > Chordata > Aves > Columbiformes > Columbidae > Pampusana > Pampusana beccarii. Next base: position 327,977 of record VWYH01004173.1, on the reverse strand, counting down.
TACTTAAGTCCCTTCTAATTCGTTGAAGCATAAGATCTACTTAAGTATTTTGTTTAAGGAAAGTATAAGTGATTAGAATATCATAAATGCGAACTGATTTTTCCCTGGTTTGCATTGCTAGCTTCTTTTCTAAGTAGCCCAGCTTGTCGGATCTATTTGTTTATACTCATTTTAAATGGAAAGCTGTGTCTGGGAACTCTACAATTAAATTCACCATTCTGCTTGTTTGATTTTCCCTGCAGATGTGGAGGTTCCTAGCCCTTTTGGGGAAGTGCTGGGCTGCAAAGGATTTAGCACAACGCTGAGGCCAGAGCAGGGCTACAAGTCAGGTTCACTGCACGTGACAGAAGCAGATAAGTAAACTAAGCTGTTTCAGCCCTCTTAGGCAAGATTTGTGCATCTAGTTATTTATCTTTGTCTCTAATCTTGCGGACCACATATGAGTAAATAATCTTCATCTGCTCAAACATATCCTTGAAGTTGGTGGAAGCAGCTGATGCACAGAAAGTTTGCAGGGGCCGGTCCCTATATAAACAAAAAGAAGATAAAACAGTGCAAACCCGATCAAAAAGAGATTGTGTCCAACTGCCACTGAAGACAGAGGCAATTTACCACCAGCTTCAGCAGAAGTAGACTCAGTGCTCAAAGACGGGCTGGACCCCCTACTGTCTGTGCCATCCATACAAGCAGGAGGAAAGAATGCTTTTCCCAGACAATTGTGGCATGAAATAAATGAGCTCAGGCAAGACCATCTATGAATCCTCTTCTCTGCAATCTCTTTTATAAGGCTGCAGCATTATACAGGAAACACTTAGCTCAGTTTTTCTCATATAAGACAAAGATGACAGGCCAGATCCAGTACAATAAAGCTGGCTTCAAATGAACAGTTATTAAAAGTTTCAGAAGTCTTGTTAGTGTGCAATGTCCTTACAGTTTGGATCTCTGGGGAAAAAGGTTACTTGGAGACAGCAGGGGATGGTGGAATCGTGGTGGCTTGCTCTGAATCTCAGCGTATATCATGTTCTTGCAATGCTGGCCGGTGGCTATACAGACTGAGTCAGGGCTTTGTTCTCAGTGCCAATCCTATCCCAGCGCTTTCTTCTGGAAAAAAATGAAGTCATAAAATTTCAATTGGCCGGAGTAAAACAGATAATAAAATAAATGGAAACAGAGAAAGGCTGTTATTGCCAAGTTTTGAAGGAATTAATACAACAGCACCTGAAAAATGCGAGGAAGAAGTTTGGTTCCATCAGAAAACAAGTTTTGTACTACAAAACTACAGTGTTACATCTGTGAGAGGAGCGCAGGCTGCACTGCCTGTGTGTGAACATATATGCCACTAGTCCTTCCATTTAGCGAAGGAGTCCATCCTGATTTCTCCCTGACAAAAAGATAGCTTGATTCCTAAAGCTGCGGGATGATGTGCCAGCTGCTGGGAAATCTGGTGGTTGGGATGAAATGGGCAGGATTTTGGCATTGGATCATGCCCCACAGAAGAAAATTCCACCCTGCAGCTTGGCCAGAGAGAATTTTAAAGAGAGACCCTTTCTCAGGATATACTTAAGTGAAAGGCTGTCCTAGAGGAGGTAAAGGCAAGTGATAAACTGTACAGGGTTCATTAAACTATGTTGACAGAGACATGGATCTCTGCATTAAAATAAAAAGAAGATTAATCTACCTTTGGTGATGCTAATGCACCGAGGACTCAATTAGCACAAAGAGACTGCAGAAAGCTCTAAATACTCTCACTGTAGAGAATTCTTGTCAGAAGGTTCTTTCAGGAAAGACCAAAACACCCAGGAAACTGACAGCTTGAAAACAGATAGAGGTATACAGAGGTCAGCCAGAGGAAGAAGAAATACGACTTTTTCTTTAAGCTTTGAAGGGTTTTACCATCAAACAGACCCGGTCAGCAATACCAAACAGCTGTAAGAGGAAGGGTAGCTAAGCACAGGACAGGCATCAAGGACAGCCCAACTGTACATCCCTCGTCTGAGCTAGAATATCTCAAACCTGCTTTCATGTCCAGCATCTTGAGTAGTTTATTTAAAATACCCCTATGAAGCGTTTTGTTGCCCTATGCTTCTTCCACAGTCAAAGGAGAGAGGATGATTCAGCTCATCTGTTCATCATGTGCAGTCTGAGGTGACAGCTGAGGGAGTCCTACCAGGGAAGGGACTTAAGTCCTGCAAGTTGGGTCAGGGCTATTTCTTTGTCTTACATTCTTCACAAAGAATGGTAATATCTCCTGGTCCCACTCTTCCTTTGATTTTTCTACTCAATTATGGAGTCTCTGAACAAGGCAGAGATTTCTGGCTATTACACTACTATATAGTGTAAGTTAGCCAAGTTGTTACGTTCACTAGCAAATGTCTCTGCAATCCTGTGGCCACAGTTCCAGGGTCTTAACTGAGTCATTTTATTCAGAGGTATCTTGACAATATGGAACAGAAATATATTTAGCTTCACACCCTTGTCCATATTCCTTCTTAGGTATGTGTATGGGGTTTTTATATTTTTATTTACACTAGAGTCTGACTTCACTTGGATGAATATCCTCTGTGTATTTGTTACATAGTGGTAAAAAGAGAGTCTAAGACTTTAAATGATGAGAGGAAACAAATACAGAGTTTTCTGCATACATACAGTATGGAAAACATCAGCTACTATTTTCATGAACATGATGGGTGGACGTGAGGAGAATTTCTAGAAAACCATATTTTGCATAGATTTGGTTTAGATTTCCATTTTTTTCCTGACAGAAACTGTTATTTCTCTAGCAGTCAGATTTGAGTTTTTTTTAAAAATCCAAAACAGCTCTAAAAGCTCTCCTTAGGCTCAAAGCAGAGCACCCACGCGTAGCATTTTTAGACTCACAGAATCTAAATTTTCCCCTTAGCCACTTCTATCGGTAGCCTCACCTGCCACAGGTGTTTTTAATTCCTGCTGGTAACGTAAGTGATAGCTCCAGCCCCACGTGCTTTGGCCTATAAAGCTAGAGTATGGGAGCAGCCTGGCCTGTGAGTTCTGGGCAGTAAATTCAGATCTGTTAGATGTTTGGGTTTTTTTTTTCTCATACTAGAAAATCAACATTTTTTAATACTCGTGTTTTGGCTGATGATAGAGAAGGAGGTAGAAGTCCTCAGGCAGCGTGTCCACAGACGTGACAAGCTGTCCTTTCCCTGACAGCCTTCATGGACAGCAGCAGACCCATGGGGACTGAAGGCCAGCTTCCTCTTCTTCGTGTCCATTCCAGCTCTGTCACTGACCCCCTGGGGCCATAAGTCACTTAAAAGACTTAATTTTCAGACGTGCCGGACACCTGCAAGTCTCTGGTGGGAGCTGCCAGCGCTGTGCATGCCAGCAGATCAAATGCATGAGGCCCATGGCGGTGGTTGGCTTCAGCCATGTGCAGCCAAGGCTTCATGGTGGGGCCCAGCTGAGCAGCATCCATGGTGTGCTAAGGGAAGCCCTGGGTGCTCTTGCTGCTGTTGATGAAGAGAGGTTCTCCATCTTCTCTCTCTACAACTACCTGAAAGGAGGTTGTACCGTAGAGCGTGTTGGTCTCTTCTCATGAGTAGCAAGTGATAGGACGAGAGGAAATGGCCTCAAGTTGCGCCATGGAAGGTTTAGATTGGATATCAGGAAAAGTTTCTTCACAGGAAAGGTTGTCAGGCATTGGAACAGGCTGCCCAGGGAAGTGGTGGAGTCACCATCCCTGGAGGTGTTTAAAGGATGCGTAGATGAGGCTCTTAGGGACATAGTTTAGTGCTAAAGTTAGGTTAATGGTTGGACTTGTTGATCTTAAAGGTCTCTTCCAACCGAATTGATTCTGTGATTCATCAGACAGGGGTCCCGAGGCAAACCCTGACAATGCCCACGGAGCAGTGCCTCAGCCCTGCGTGGTGACTGGACACCCTGGCAATGGCTCAGGGCACCCTGAGGCAGCGCTGGTGGGAAAGCCGCTCCGGGGTGCCCCCAGACTCCCCTCTCACGTTGTCCTGCCCACTGCCCGGAAAGGCCTGTGGGACTACACTTGTGCGCCCTGGGCTCCCCAGGATGCCCAGGACTGTCCCTGACCCTTCCCATGGCAGCGGGTGCCCCTCAGTGTGCCCGTGGGGTTTTGCACGGCGTGTGGTGCGGCCCTGAGCAGCCGGCGGCCATCAGTGCTGCTGCAGAGTACCTCATTTAACCTTGGTGAGGGAAACACCAGCGCTTTCCCCTCTCAGCATTTGTTTTCAGTTGCTAATCCAGGAAACACACGTCCTTTCTATTTACTTAGAAAAGAATGAATAATAACCACGTTTCTCCTCGGCTCCTTCTCCCTTCCCCGGTCCTCTTCTCGCTCCCCCCCGCCACCTCGCTATTAAAATGGAAACCTCTGTGTTACAGACATCTCCGGGCTGCTAGAGCACTTAAGCAGCACCCTGTGAGCTGCAGCCATTTACTATGTGCGATTGTTTCTGCGAGACCTAATAATTCTACCATTGTTATTATAACACTGTGCACTAATACAAATGAGCTTGTAAATAGAGGTCCAACTAAAATAAAACCATTATAATCACAGCCCAGGCTGTAAATCACAGACTAGTGTGTTCTGCTGTGGTTTGACCGAGAGCCAGGCAATAGTCAAATAATCAAACTGCAGATGTTGGGATAGCAAATCTGCTTAAATTTAAACAGTGGCAAAGGTCCAAACAACAGGGGGGGCAGAAAAGAGTCCTTTGCACAATGTAGGAATTCCCCCACCCCCCGCCTTTCTTGTTAACTGGGTCTATAAAGTAACCAGACGTTACCCAATAATAGCGCCGTTCCTCGGCAGTTTGCACACACTAGCGCCGGCTCGCAGGCGCGGGAGCCGTGCAAAGCATCTGCAGGGTGGCTGATAATTAGCACTGGCTGCCAGGCTTGCAGAGACGACCCCCTGCCAGCCCCATGGCCACTGCCCATGGCGAGCTCAAGCCCTCCAAGCCTTCCTGAGGGAGAAGCCCAGGGGTAATCAATAATGTCCTGTACCACGAACTTCATCAGAATTACCCCAAAAGTCGATGATACAAGGTCACAACTTGAGTCTCTCTAATTTCTTAAGCCTCTGGCTATGACTAACCTCACTGCCTCCTCCGTCTCACTCCCAGACGACCCTGTTTCCATGTGGTGCAGCCCAGGATGCAGCTGCAATTTGGATTTTTGCTCGGGAGGGTTCATGGCAGGCACTTATCATTCCACACCAGACCAAGGATTCATGTTCTTTCCCCAAAGCATCCTCGGTTGGGGCACACAGGGAGATTTGCCTATAAGTGGCGCGCTAAGGATTGCTTCACTGAGCAAAGCAGCGTGCAAGGGGCAGCAGGGAGACTGTGGTGCAAACATGGGCAGCTAAGAAGCGGAGCCACACAACGCTGTCACACTCTGCCAGCTGTTTCCACAGCTGTGGGAGGTGCAGAGCGGCCCCTTCTCCTCTTCGCCAGAAACTGGGATCGGTAGTGCTCCAACACAGGCAGTGTGTTTTCGTTTGGAGAATACATGAGCCTTGGCTGTTGCCCCATGACATTTGCAATGATGTTATAAGCTTCTTTAGGAAAAGTATACGGTCATTTGTTTCTCTGACAGCCCAAGGCAAGCACGTTGGATGGGTCCTGTTGCTCACCACGTTGTCACATGTGGTCGCAGGAGGACTGTTAAATGTGAGAACCTCCTTGATGTAACTTTAACTTACCATGAAGGAATTTTTTATGCTATGTTTTTTAATGTAATATTTAAGCAGCTTCCAGGCAACAAGTCATAAGGACAATCAATCACACAAACAGATGCCATGTAAATACTTCTTTTAAGCAAGTAGCTCAAGAAATCATTGAGGGGATAAAGCAAGGATGTCTCCAGGGGAAAATCAGCAAAATGAGCTAACCAGGCTTGGATGAAGGCTGGACAGGATACAAACCAGTCATCCTGAAGCTGCTGCTTCTCTGTGGCACTGACACAGCAGCTGTGAATATTAATGTTATTTCCCTAAAACCTTGTGACTAAATTCCACTAGCAGGACAATCTGCCCTTCCTGCTCAGGAAATATTTGCTGTTAAAATGACTCGAAGGCAACATGAACCAAGCATGTTCCAGCTCCAACTGCAGAGACCCCAGGAGGGGATTTTGGTAATGAAAAGCTCATTCACTAATTTGAAACCTTTTCCTTAGATTTCGAGTAACCAACTTGGAAGAACGTCCTCTTTCCTCCTTTTTTTTCCATTCTTGGTTCTTTTTAAAGGACAGTGTATCTCCTGGAGGTGGAGAACTTTTTTGGCCCGAGTCTCCTTTCTGGAGGGAATACAATCTTAGAAGCAGAAATATGTGTCACTTGCAATATGTATTGCAAAATTAACACCTTGGCATGAACTTCTTGCATATCCACTCTGCTGGATCCAAATTTCCACAGGTTTTCCTGCTCTTTTTGTCAAGGGCACCGCTTCTACAAAGTGCTGTTCTTTTAGTCTCAGACTTACAGTAAGCCTGTTGCTCAGAGGAAGCCTGGAGAGAAAGCCCCATTTCCTTTGATGCATTCCTCGGTGTCTTGGTGAGAGAAATCATTCTGGTGCGTGAATCAACTCTGCTTCCTCTGCTTGTCAGAAAAACGGCGCAACCTTGTGCTGCTGATATATGCCACACCACATGGGATGTGGTTGATCTCTTCTGCTGCTCCTGCTGCTGCTCCACAGAGATCTGTTTCACAACGCGCGCAGTAACCAGATTAAAATCAATGCTGGAGGTTGTTGTGAGAATTAAGCATTAAATAAACTCCAACGTTGTACCGTAATTCCTCATGAATGATTAGATCATTCTGCTGGGAGTGCTACCATTATGCATAAGGCAAATGTCACCGGGTGCCTCATAAATTTAGCATACAAGTACTAAACATATTAGGTCTGATTCACTGCTGACGAGCTTCAGTTTATCCTAGTATGAGCCAGAAGAGTTACAGCGGCATAAATGTGCAGTGGAGCACTGGTTCCCTTCTCATTTTAAGGGATCAGCTGTTTCCACTGACTTCTGTAAGACTGACGCTAAGTACATTCACAGTCGCACTACTCCAGCTATATTAAGTGTCAGTTGTGGTAGATCATGCAGGGGAGCCAGTCCCAGGAAAAAAAAACCAAACCATAGACTGGTATTTCTGGCATAGAAATTGCACCCCCTAATAGCGAAGGTAGGTCTAGACTGCAAAAAAACGATGTGCTCTGGAGTTGGGTTGACAAAATCAAATTAGCTGATTTAGGTTAAGAAACGCACAGATGCGAGGCAGGTTGACTTTTGACAGAGGATAAACGTCCAAGTGCAAGTCTACCAGGGAGCTCATGTTGAACAGGAGCTACACACGTGATCCATCCCCAGATCGTCCCCAGTTCCCTGGTACTTCAACCAAAGCACTCCTGTCACCCACACTGAAACTTTCCCGGGGAAAGGGAAGGTCAGCGTGACATCATTTTGGTGCGTTGCACAGCTCCAGTTCCAGATAAGGTGACTTTCCCTTGATGTTTCAGATTGTACACGGAAAGAGTAATTTCCCTCTAAAAGAGCTTCCCTCCACCTACTGTTTGTCAGGGCGGAAATAAACGCATCCTACCTCAAAAAGATTGTTGGGAAAACCTTTCAGATCATGCCCATTGACAGCAGCACTGATACTGGAGCAGAATGTGGCCCCTGAAGCTCCCTGGTCATTTACTTTCTCACAGAAGGATTGTTACCCACAACCCCCGCCCCCAGTGCACATTGTCCAAGGTATTTTTAATGAGGTGTCGACTAATTCCCTCGGGAAACTTTTCTGCAGTCTTACAGGTCTCGTTGTTAGCATTTTACCCAGCCTAAGTTTTGCTTTACCAGACTTTGTCTTAAACGATTTCCCTCTTTCCTTGGTGTATTTTGCATCTTTCAAATATTTGTAGGCAGTTATCATATCCCCTTTTTAGCTGTCTGTCAGCCAAGTTAAACATAATTAGCTTTTTTAATCTTCCTCCATAAATCCAGCTTGCTTTCTTGAAATCCAGTCCCCTTCTCCTACTTACGTGTCATTTTGGTATGATGAAGCTACATATTTTGTGGTTGCTTTTCACACGCCATCACTGATACCAGTAGGAAGAGAAATCAGAAAATCAGACAGTAGATCGGGGATGGTTTCTATTCTAGGTTAATTTTTTGCTCTTTGTAGTATAAACTTAGTTTCACTGTCAAATAACTTAGGATTTCCTTTTAATATTTGTATCAATTAATATCTGCAGAATTCAAGCCTTGTACAGTATTTTCAAAGCTAATTGCTGTAAGAGATTAATTAGGAATTTTGTGCACATTTTATGGGCAGACTGTGCAACAGTAGAACTCTACTGGAAGATTAATTTATTTGTCATGAAAATTTGTTAACTGATGGCAGAAAATGTCATTTTTTTTTCCAAAAAGAATTACGAAAATGTTATCCAGGACTGTTTTTTGTTTGACACAAGTTATGTCCCAGCACTCACTCTTTGATCACTGGCTACGCAATGCCAAAACTCCATTTTTCAGATCCATGTAGATGAGAACGAAGCATTTCCCAGCATATGCATCCTGCAGGAGTAGATGGAAACTTAACCAGAGAAGTGTTTTACACACCAATTGATTCTGGCTACAGGCAATATCTATTTACTCATTCAGTCATTATTTAGTATACAGCCAGATCTTTGGGGAGAAAAGGACAGGGGGTTAAGTGCACACAGTGGACATGCACTGAGTATTCATATTCTCCAACCATTTTTAAATTTCTCCTTGAAATCAAAAGACTTCAGGGACTTAATAACACTTTGCATTTCAGACACGTTCCGGAGGGACACCGTCAAAATGCTCCAGAAATTTGTTCATGTGGAGATTTTAAAGATTAACTGCCTTCAGGACTCAGGCTGCTCTGTTCTCAAGGTGACTCTGAAAATCTCAGTTTCATGTATTAGTAATAAATGACTGAAACAATTTCCTAAGGAATGCAATTGATTCTTCATCCACTGGGGTGCTTGTACCAAGGTTGGTTATTTTCTAAACGATAAGCTGTAATTTAAAGAGATGCAAGTCATGTCTGGTAAATCTCTATAACTTCTGTTTAGCAAAAGGGGCAGATAAGAAGCTAATCCTTTGTTTGCCCTTAAGCATCATATACTAACAGCTCCTTGCTTCGTTGTATGCATATGGATTGATAGATTTTCACTTTGTCTCCCTCAAATACCATAGCTAAGGCAAAAAGTGTAAAGAGGAATTTGACTAGTCAAAATGCCTTCAGGGAAAATACCAAATGAAGCAGGAAAATCCCCACTGCAAGAAAATCCCCTGAAGCAGGGGTAGAAGCATGCTCAAGTATAGGCCTCCTTCAATATTAATATCCTTCCTGAGGGCAGAAGTCTTTGTTCTTCAGGCCTCTTATTTACAAATTCCCTACTCTTCTCTAAATACAGCTGCAGAATGAATGATCAGCGTGGCTGCTTGAAGTTTTTGAAATTTTGGAATTTAGGCAGAATGCTTTAATTACAATTTGAAAGGAAGCTGAAAAGAAGTCTTGTTTTTTCCAGCGGCTTATGTTGTTTTCATGGCTCTTCCTATGAGAACGTGTCTGCGCCCAAAATCACTTAGACAGTAATTGTGCTCTGCAGGTCTCCAGTTTCTTTGGTTCAGCTCACAATAAGTTCATAAGGAATGCAAGTGTGGAAAAGCTGAAAGATCCAAGTCCAAGCGAATTAAAATTAAAAGAGAGGGAGCTGCTTTTGTTATTACAATAGCTCAAAATGTCCTGAGCAGCAGACTTCACTCACTGACAGAAGCAAAATCCTAGCTGATTTTCGTTTCTTTTCCTGACGATGGTACTCCGTCTGCAAGATCTGTCCAATACCACTCCTCATAGTCATCATGAGAGCGGAGCGAAAGCCTGAACGCCACCGTGAGACATCTGGCATGAGTAACCATGACATCAGTCGGAATTGTGCTCAGCTAAAGACTGTGGTATAAATGTGCATTAAAAAACGCATAGCTGTATACATGCTATTGTACCCCCACAAGGAGTTCACAACCTGCAATGTACTCCACACAGCAATGATCGAAAATATGAGAGGGTGCACAGAAGATGCAGCCTATAGTTTTATTTCTTAGCTCATCTTTTTTTAATAAAAATAATGTTATAACATTACTCATTTTTACGAATGGGAAGAAAGCTGGATGAGCAGCCAGCAGACGCAGATGCAGGCAAGCTGGTCTCGCCATCTGCTTCAGCCAGCCGAGCAGAGGCCGCTACCTCGGTGGGTTATTGCAGGTCTGAGCTGTCCTGGTTTGAGTCTCTGTTCTTGCTCTTCAACTCAGCAAACGAGACAGCCTTCGTTTAGCCTAACTGGGACACCCAGTACAGAAACCAGCTGCTTCGTCCCCCTCCAGCCCCTCCTTCCTTCCTGGGCTTGGCTATCTACCTTTCAAATAAGTTGCCCGCCCCAGCAGAAGGTGTAAATCAGCCGTCTTAAGGGAGCCAGTGAGAACGAACCATGGCATATGATGTCCAGCTGAGATTTGGACTTTGCTGTTGCCTGCGCAAACCCGTGAATCAAATTAGCTTGGAAAAAATCGAGGGAAAAACATAGTCCTGGTGCCCTGGCCCTTGATTATCAACAAACAGCACCAGGACAAGCTCCAAGGAAAAAAAAAAAATAAATAAATTGGTGGAAGTGGGGTACAAAAAACCCTCAAGGGGATTCCCAGAGTCATTCCGCTCGAGGTGTGTGTGGAGCAGAGGATATTCAGGAAGGATGATGCAGCAGGGATCCGGGAGGCTGATGGCACTTTCGGAGCAAGAAGTTCTGGGCTGGTGGCAGAGGCCACTGCTGGTGTGCCTGGTGTGCGCCCCTTCTGGGACACACACTGTGACCTGTGGGGAATCGAGGAGAGTCGGGATGGAAAATGCTGAGGAGAGACTCCCTGAAATATCCATTTGCTTTGAGCTCTGGCTTTGCCTCTTTTCTTTCCTTCAAAGACTGTTTACTTTACTTTGGCACTTAAATCAAGCAGGTTAAAGGTCAGCTTTATTATTTTTGTTGGGTTTTTCAAGAAGTTTAAACCGTAGCCTAAGGAGATTACCTATGTCATTTGTGAAAGGAAAATCTGCATATAAAACCAGTCATTTTAGTTGTAGGCGAGGATGACCTGTCCACTAGAGCAGAGAAGACTTTTATGGGCTACAAAATTAAAAAATGACAGGGACCCTGGATGTACTGGAACAAACCCTTCAGCTTTTCTCTCCGTCACTAAGCGTGCTTATTGTATTCTTTCTGAATTCATAATATAAAAGAAGATCAGGGATGTCATTATAATCTTGCAAAAGTGTTAATTCCTATGCAGTAACTCCTATAATGATCCTAGCAGAAATGGGAAAATTTAATTCTGGACCAAAAGCACAGGACAGGCTTTTGAGGGGCTATCAGCAGAAAAAAAAAAAAAAAGAAAAATCACTGGGGATTTTGCCAGTAACTTGAACAAGAACAGAGCTAGGCATATGCTGAAAGTTTTTGAAAATCTCAGCTTTGATTTGTTAATGACCATTTGTATGATGGACTACTGCAAGGCATTTATCCGCAGAAATAAATACTCAAAGTAGAAGAAAACAGGACATAGCCAGGCAAGCTGTGGTTTGTACCAAAGCTTCAGATTTGCTGAAAGACAGATATATAATATTCCTTACTTTTCTTTTTTTTTCCTAGAAAACCACTACTGAGGAGTATTTGCCAACCTCTTTGAGTTCATGTCAAAAAATAATACCGAAAACTGACCTTTGGGGATTTTCCTGGATAGCGTTTCACTGTCAGAGAGAAAGCCATACCCCTGAGTCAGCAAGGAACAGGCAGGCCTACCTTTAAACATGTGAAAGTTATTTATAGGAGTAATTTACTGAATCAGGCCTCATATGAGAGAGATAAGGGGGAAGATTTCATAAAATGACTAAACTACGGGAAATCCTGGCAGGGCTATATTTGAAATGTCATGTGTGCCACCTCCTCACCCGCCCTTTAAAATGAATGTATTAGTTGTAGCAAAACTCTTCTTTATGAAAGTGGTGGCGGTTTGCTGGAAGAAGGGCTTAACGTGGTTGCTGCCAACCTGGTGGTAGACTTACGTTAAGGTGACATATGAAACCCAAGCAAAACCTCCAAATATCAATCCAGAACAGATTACTAGAAGTCTTTCATATTCTAATAGCAAGTTGGACGCAGAATTTCCTGAATGCTGATGAGCACCTCTCAAAGAAGCAACCACCAAGATCTACAAGGGAGATCAAGAGTCTACATTTGTTGTTTCCTCATAGGAACCACTCATTCTCTAAAAAGCAAACCTTGCTAGGGTGTCTCAAGTGGGACACTCAGGATCCACAGTACCTAAAACCACTGGACATTTTATAAAATCCTGGCCTGAACCTAAAATGAATTAGTCCAACACAAGAATAGATATCCTGAACAAAAACTTGCCTGTTCTGCTGAAAGACAATACCTGTAATCACTGCTAAGAAGGCCACATTTCGTTATTTTTTGTAATTCTTCCCCACTCCTTGAAGCAAGCTGAAATGACCTTCCAACAATAGTTTATTTCTTCTTGGCTTGATCTGAACAAAGGCTTTCTATTCGCATGCATGTGAAAGAGAGTGTGGATATTTCTGCGGTGAAAGATCAAATCTCTGTTTTGAACTTTGCAGCGGATAGGCTAATTGTAGCATCCCCGAGGCTTTCACTGTCCTTTCAGAAAGCAGCCAACTAAATGTTTGTTTGGACTGTTTACCAGGAGCAAGGACTATATATACCAGAGCAGAAGACTAAATTAATCTAGAGTCCACTGACACTTCCAACACAATTTCCTACCGGTGAGCGGTGAGTCAGTACGGCCTCACGATATTTCTGGGAGTTCGTCACTAGATATGCAATGTTCAATGCAGGCTGGGTGGACAACCTGTGGCTGGTCATAAATCATGTAATTTTTGTTTCATTTCTCAGGCTGACTTGAGCTTCATTTCCACAACTGGAGGACCTTGCTTCAGCTTTTGACCAGGACTTCCTCAGAACAAGTGGTTTAAGGGGGAAAGACATGTAAACTAGATGTGGGAATTCCTTTCCAGTAGTACCAGCTTTGCCAAAAGAAAAGCTAGGTAACTTTATGGTGGAATGCATACAGTTTTAAATAAGATTCAGTGAGTGTGCTGACGAAAATGGCTTTTCTACTGTTTGAAGCAATCAGATTCCCTCACAACACATGCATTTTTGGAAGTATTTTTAGAGACGGCCTCTGTGGCAAGGGTGATTTCGCAGGTGTTGGGGGGTGTGCTTATGTCAGAGGGGAAACTATGCAAATCTTCCTTGCTTTGCATGGCAGAACTTTAACAAAAGCCGTCCCTGACAGCCCCATTCAAGCACATGATGGGCTCTGATTCCTCTCTCACGCTACAGTTGTCTTTGTACCAGGGCTCCCTGGAGAGGCTCTAAGAGCCTTCCCTCAGCCTGGATCAAGCAGGTTCTTGTCCTCCATTAAATATCCCTATTCTGCTGCAAAGGGTGACAAACTGCAAACTTGAAACTTTCGTGAGCAAACGTAACCACGTGTACTCGCCCTGGGAAAAGTAACCACGGAGATTGCAGTAAATGTGCTCCAGCTTTAGAATGGAACACCAGGAGGAAATTGATTTATTCACTTATTTCCAGTGCAAAGAAGGACCATCCCTCTGCTCTTTCACCAAGATGAAATGTAGCACCTACCCTGCCTCATTTTCTGTAGTTGTCAATAGTTTTGTTTCTTCCAGAGCTACCTACCTAAGTCATTGCCAGTTCAGAGCCCTAATTTGGAATTTTTCAAAAAATAGCATTTTGGCTCCAGTAAAAAGGAACTATGATGGCCACCGCAGTTATTTCTTCATAGACCAGGTGAATTTGTTTGTGTACTACCTGTCAATCTAGGCTGTTTGTGCCTTCCCTATTAACATCAAAGGAGGGCAACTTGCGTGCACATCCAGACATGGGTTGACCTGCACGGTATTGCCACTGATCTGATGGGATATCCCGGGTTAAGACCACGTTAGAAACTCGACCAACAACACCACTTCACTCACCTTAGGAAAAGGCAGATTCATTGAACCGTAACAAAAGCTCTGTGCTGTTTGGAGCTTCGCAAGTGTCTTGTTTGCAAGGGGCTGAGATTCCCTGTCCTCTAAGCAGTACTCCAAGTCATCCAGTCCTGAGAAATTAAAAACATTTTGATTTCCTAAAAAAAACGCCACTAATGATAAATCCAATTTCAGGCGAAGAATTGTGCAATTTCCCCAAAATCTTGGAAGCAGGGACTTATTTATACAATGCCCTGGTGTGTCAGTGGTTCGAAAGACCCCTGACAGCTAAGGCAAGGCTAACAATTTCAAAGTTACTTGTTTGGAGTATCTCCATTTTGAAACGTCCAGCCCGAGGTCAGGTAAGCCTTATCCTTGCAAGCACCAAGTGACCATGGCTCAGGCTGAGGTCACAGGGAGCAGAAGGTGGCCATCGGTTTCAAAAATTGAGGTGTAGTCAGCTCAAACTGTTTTCTCAGAAACAGGTATTTCTAAAACAACTTTTGAAAAGCAAGAACTCTTCATATGGGGAAATCAAATGGTGAACGCATGGGAACTGAAGCCATTGCCACTGAATCCAACCAGAGTTTCGCAATGGTATGGATTTATTTTTTAAGGCTGGATGCTTATCCGGGTTGGGCCAACATCGGTTTGGACTATGTGGAGATCTAGTACTCGACCATTACCCATTGCCCCTTTCCACTCTGACACAAATTTTTCCTGGGAGCACAAGGGGATTAACTACCTTGGGGTTTCTAAGGGCCAGAGCTGACTGAACATTCCTTGTGGCACTCAGTTGTATGGGAATGCAGCAATCCTCTCTTCTCAGGCAGCAGATCCCTCGTTTCAAGAAATCTTCTGATTAAACTGTCAGTCTCTGGGACGTGCAGCTGAAGAGAACAACAGAGTTTGAAAGAACATTTAAAGAAATATTTTTTGTAATTCCCAGTGCAGCTGGGATGATGACACACACTCTAGTCCTAGCAAACTCGCCTGGCAGGCAGCTAGGGCTTTATATGTAAATATAAACATATATTTGCATATTTCCTAACATCTGCTTTGAATCTGTTTTCCCTTTGGTTCCATTTAAAGTATGTCTTGTCTTATTATCTCTGAGGCTGAAATTTGGAGGGGCCTGTTAATAAACTCTATCACTACAGAGCCACAAGACGAACTCTCCCTCCTCCCCGGCTTTTCAGCCGGTTCCTCTACAGCTGTTCCTTGCTTGTATTTCTAAGTGCAATACTATGTCCCCAGCCTATGAAAGGAGCATAGTTTTCTAAGTGGATTCCTGCTGGCTAGGGTATAATCTCACCACCAACTCCCAGTGATTTATATTCACTTGGTCTAACCCATTTGTCCTGGCAGACCAGCTTTTTTAATGGTTCTCGGTGTGGTGTCTCTTTCAGAGAGCATCCTGCTGTCCGTTCAAGGTCCCATCCACAGTTTCTGCATCCACGGAGGAAAAGTTACCTGCTGAAAGGCACCAGAGCTGGAGCTGCTGCTGCAAAACCAGATCACGCCTTGGGCCGGCAGTGCCAGCGGCCTGCAAAGCAGAGGTGATGGCACAGCCAGGGTTAGCGCTGCAAAAGCACCTCGTGAGCAAAGCTCAGTATTATGCAGTCCACAGAGCAAAACTAAACAAGACAGCAAAGGAGATTTGGATGACATGAGAGGGTGAGGGGCATTATTTGTGTCAGAGAAATAGGGTGAAGTGAAAGGGGGAAGCGCAAAAAGAAAATATCAAGGTTGGTTGATGCCAACATTTCCACACGGTCTCTGACAGCAGAGGCTTCAGTGCTGGGTGCGCGTTGTGAGAGAGCTCAGGTCTGAGTTTTCAAAGGTGCTCAGTGCCAAAAAACCTCGAGCTTGTGCTGGCAGTAGAGCTGCTTTGCTGAATGAAGAAGTAAGGTGCGGTGATGTCCTGACCTACAAGTGCATCTGTGGCCGACATCTTATTTGGATGGCAGTCAGCTATCTAATGCCTTCATGGTCCTGGGCCTGGTGCGCCTGTTCTTCGTGTGAGCTCTAAGCCCAGCATGAGAGTTGGGACGAGGAGCCTTCTGGTGATGCATAAAATTGTCTTGTAAAATGCTTTTCCAAGGAACAATTAAGCATCAGCGCAAATAACTTAAAAGTGCAGTGTTCTATGTAGCCAAATGATACGCAAATCAAAGGTTTTTCTGCACTGATGAAATTCCAGGAAATATGGGGCTGGGAGTAAAGGCTAGAGAGAGGTAGCCAGAAACAAAATGCTCAGATCATCTGTCAAAAAAAGTTGTTTCTCCAGCCAAATTACTCAGTCTTTTATGAGAAAGATGTCTTCATTTGGCAGGGAAGAAAAGACAGCTCCACCAGATAATAACGAAAAAAAAGCTGTAGTTGGATATTATATATCACCAATCCAGGGAAAACATGGCTTGTTCTCTTCTGTGCTAAAACTTGCATTTGAAACTCTGAAAGCAGGAACCCTGGGACAGGTACCGGAGAGCCTGGGCTCACGCTAGCAAACAGAGGAGTTTCTATTGGCTCAACAAAAGCATTCCTGCAGTTTTGTCTCCAGGAGCATTTCATTAAAATGAGATGTGAATCACTGAGTTAAATACTTAACTAAACTGATAAGCTTCGCATATACACTGAATTTACATGAATGTTGGACTTCTCCCTTCATTGGACTGGTTATGGCTTACCCTGTAGCTATAACTGAGGCTCTGCTGTTGCAAAGTTTTATTATTACACATGCTTATGGAGTCACTAGCAAATTTATCTGTAAATGCATTTGTCTGCAATAACTGAAGAGGCTGCCTCTTCACCTCAGTTCAGCACCTTACTTTCACAGTCCCTAAATCAAGACCAGGCAGAGCTGTGAGAAGAAACACAACTACAAACAGAATGCAAACATCTATGGCTAGAAATCGTGCTGTACCGCTCTGCTCTGAATTTTGCTTCTCTTGCCATTACTATGGGGTGGCTGCGGGCACCATCGCGAAGGCTGTGACAGCCCTGGAAGAGAGCTGCCTGCCGCTGTGTCAGCTCACGTCCCTCTGCTCCAGCGACTTGGGGCTGCTGAGCTTGAGGAAGCAGCCTCAGGCCCTCCTGCAAGTTTTTGTGCTGGCCTCTAAGTTCTCTGCTGCTCTATAGCAATGTCAGGCGGTGCCGCCCGTACGAAATGGTCCTTGGACTTCAGCAAGCGACAGGACAAGGGGAAACGGCCTCAAGTTGCACCGGGGGAGGTTTAGATTAAATATTAAGAAAAACTTCTTCATGGAAAGGGTTGTCAGACATCGGAACAGGCTGCCCAGAAAAGTGGTGGAGTCACCACCCCCGTAGATGAGGTTCTTAGGGACGTGGTTTAGTGACAATGTTAGGTTAATGGTTGGACTCAATGATCTTGGGGGTCTGCTCCAACCAAAATGATTCTATGATTCTCGAAGCCTACCACAGAAGTGAGAGGGATCCCTGGCGTCATCACGCTACGCACGTGCCCAGGCTTTGCAGGACCAGAAACTGAGATTGTCAACTTTTAGATGCAAAGAAAGGGTTATAACGGGCAAGGCTAGCTGTGGCTGTATGAAAAAACACTACTGCTTTTGTCACTTGACTGCACAGCTCTCAATGTTCTTGTCTTGTTTCCTTGCCCAACCCATAAAAATCAAACGATTCCTGAGAAACACTGGAATCCCCATGGAGCAAGCATAAAAGAAGACCAGCTCTGGCTACAAACTTACTATATAACTTCAACTAAGGCATATCACTGTACATTTATCTCTTTTAATAAACAGGAAAATTAGACGCCCACCTCCCCACCCTGCCCCAGAAGTGTGTGCTCTCAGAGTTGTAGAGACATGTACGTAATTACTTCTCGGTGTTTGCCACATACACGCACTATATGCAGCCATCCAGAACTTTTTTTCTAAAAGTCGTAATTTCTAAACCAAAACAAACGGTTCGCCCTCAGCTTCACTTTTTTTCCTAGTGTGTTAGAAAAACAAAAAAGAAGTTTCGTAATTGCTATTGCAGAAGAGACTTGCATTACATTTTCCACCACCCAGCACCCACACAGTTAGACCTTATTCACCTCAGGTACAAGAACACTCATGCTGACTTTGAATATATACCTTGCCATTTCTGACTCAATTAGCATACAGCAGCTAATCGTTCCCTTTGTAATGTATTAACAGCTGTTTGCCTTTCTGCATCGTTGGCTTTTTCCCTTTATTCCCACTGGTTGTTAAGTGGTGATGATGAATAAATCTAGCACCTACAGCCACTGCTTCTTGCTTTAAAAAGCTCAAGAGAGAAAATGAATTAGAAAAATTGAAGCCTTTTTTTGCATGATTCCCAAACCTTGGATCCTAATCCAAACTGCCTGTAATTTAAAAAGCAGAATATACACCACAGGTCTCTTGGCTGGCTGCATCAAGGTTGAAGTTTAATGGTGTTTTGCTTAGAGCCAACATTAGGACATTGCCAAACATTTCCTCTATTTTAACAAGCCCCCTGCGCGCGCAGCATACCTAACACCCAGTTTCCCTTATGATGTCCCCGTTTTCCAAGAAAAACAATCTAAAGCCTTTTGGTTATCAAGGGGACTCAAAAAAAAAAGACGAAAACTGACTCCCTTTCTCCCTCTCACCAGCTGATTGTTCTGGCTGCTCAAAGCCGCCTGACTGAAACCATCCCACACTTGACAGCAGTGCATGGCCACCAGTCCTTTTTGCCCAGGTAACCCCCAAATTATCCCAACAGGGACATTAACGTAGTTAATAAACTGTCCCTCTCGTGGCCAGAGAGGGGAAAGGACCGTGAGCATCTGTCCCTGGGCTACCAATGAGTGGAGCCGTGCCTGGGCAGCCGGACGGCTCTGCCTCACCTGCAGCACACGGGGCCCACAAACCTCAGCCACCTCCAGCAGAGAAACCCCGGTCGGCTGTTCTTCTCCACCCAACATTTCTATAGCTGAAAGCCCTGGGTGTTTCGCAGTGCCAAACGCTTCGCAGCACGGGAGTCTCTGTGGCCACCCACATTACATTCAAACGCACAAACGAGCCAAGAAGCTTTGCATAAACAACTTGGTACAATGTGCTGAGATGCTGCTGTATTTCTGCATGACAAGTTCATTATGGTTTGGCCCCAGCTTACGCTGATGTACAGCGAAAAAGGGAGAGAGAGAGAGAGACTCTTCACAGTTACATTAATTTTGTTTTATTTAATAAAAAACCAGTATCAGATTAAAAATACAAACACTTTGGGTGATTATCCAGCGTTTTCCCCTGTGTGCCTCGTAGAGCTCAAACCAACCAAAGATT
Source organism: Pampusana beccarii (assembly GCA_013399365.1). NCBI lineage: Eukaryota > Metazoa > Chordata > Aves > Columbiformes > Columbidae > Pampusana > Pampusana beccarii. The sequence goes on along the minus strand of VWYH01004173.1, from coordinate 308,549 downwards.
GGGAGAAAAAAAAAATACCCCAAAAAATAACACCAGACAATTTTGGCCGGAGCTGTAAAATAATGTTGCACCAATTAAATTACACCAAATATATTATTATACCTTTGAAATGGCTTTCAGACCAATAAATAAAAAAGGACAAATTCAAATAAAAAAGTCAACTTTGTATTACAAAAAAAATTAAATAAAAATCACAACACTAATAATAACAATGTGCAGTCAAGTTTGTTGTTGTTCTTTTTTTTTTTCTTCTCTTCTAGGAATGATAACATGCCAGTAAACATGTAACATGCCAGTAACGTGCCAGTAAATCCCTACATAACATTTCCAGTTTGGCAGCAAGCAGTCACTCACTCATTCACATTAGTACACAATGAAGCAGGCCTGGGCAAAAGCCTCGGGAGACAGAAGCCTCTGGGGTGCCCCACACTCCCCTGCCACGTTGGGCTGAGTTCCCTTCCCTTCTTCTCGAAACCTGTATAAATCCATTCAAGGTTTAGCGCCGGATCTGCAGGGAAAGCGTCAATCAGCGTTAACCCCACTGATGGGATGCTCTGTCACGTCAATGGGACGGTGCTGATTTACACCAGCTGAGGATCTGGCTCTTATGCTCCGGGGCACGAGTCAAAAGCCATGGCTGCAAAGCACATCTTCGTCTCAGAAAGGCCGTGGGGATTATGTTGAGTTCTTTTAAAATGCACCACAGCAAACTTTTTAACTAAATACATTGCAAAATGGGGTGTTGATTTTGGACAGGCTAAAGAAAAAAAAGCACATGCAGGGCCTCTGAGAATCTGGGACGGCTGAATATCCTGAAGAGAGGTACACGTCTCTAGAGAAATGACCTGCAATTGCCCTTCCTGAGCAAATGGATAGTGAGCCAAATTTCACTTGACCACCTGAGAACACATCTCTCATAGATTTCATGGTATTAATACCGTTAACTCCAGGGCCAAATTTGGTCCAGTGTTTCACAATAAGTAAAGGTTCTCCATAGAGGCAGATTAACTGATTTAGGACATTCAAGCTCATTCATCTTTATGCTTCGCAGCCCAGCTGATTTTTAGGAGGAACCTGCAGACTTAAGTATCATGATACACCAAATAAAGAATCTGCAGGCGAAATAGCTCCTCGCCCCAGATGCCAGCGATTTACAGGGTTATCTCTGATTCCCAGGGAATCACCAGAGGAACTCTATTCTGTTTCCACGCGACCTCCACGATTTTGGACACAGTGGGCCAAATTCTACTTTCAGTTCCAGTTACAGGGTACGAGTGAGAAGGGAGCTTGCCCCGTGCTCCTCTGCTCTGGGCATGTGTGTAGACCTAGGTTTTGCAGCTGTGGATCATCTGACACTATAGGCTGAAACCTGCCACTTCTTCACACCAGTGCACCTCCAAGAAAGCCAGGGGCTATGTGCTCATGGAAATGAGGCTGAAACAGGCCTTAAGATTCCAGTTTGCCCAGGCCTGTCAAACACACAGTGCCTTTCTGATGTAGGCTTACATTCAGGTAATCCAGTAGACCCATGTGGTACCTTTATGGGAGTTGAAGCTTCCAGTCTGGATATTTAGATACGTCTGAGAACACAAATGTGTATCCTTCTCGTTTTTTTCAAACTGGTGTCATTGCACACGCGGTACCAGCTACACTACATAGAGAGAGGCCCGCATTTTTATGCTAACTCTGTTATCAAATCTACCATTATCATTTCATCGCTCAATTCTTTCTGCTCCATTACTACCTAACTAGAAACATTTTCGTTTGGAGAAAGGCATCTTCCCACTAACTTTCTGACCTCTATCCGTTTCCTACATGCTACAACCTTTTCTTTACCTAACATTCTGGTCATAAACTACCTGTCACCCTCAAATACTACAAGCTAACAGCGAGGTGGCACCATTTGCTGACAGTGACTGAACTCCAGATTGGAGGGCTAGTTAACCCTTGAGACCCTTCGCTAGATCCATCTTTGTCTGGATGGCCATTTTGAAAGAGTCACAAATAGAACACACGCGTTGAAATGCCTTAGAAGGTCATTTTGCTGCTGATAACATCCATTCCTTCCAGTTCCCATGATAGTTTCTGTGACTGTTTTTGCTGGTAGACGTGGTAGTTGGAAACAGTTTTAGGGCCTCCTACTCACTGAAGAGCAACAGCTCTGGGAGGGGCCCGATCTGAATGCCTGCTCCACGACTTGTCCACATATACCTACTGAGGTTATTCTGGGGCAAGTCTCACGTTATCTGTCCCAGAACGCGCTCAGAACCTCTTCAGGTCACCCTGGTAGAAGGGACTATGGTGACCACCTAGCCTGGCCTCCTGCATAACACAAGCCAAAGATTTCCAATGTGCAATCACTGTATACAGATTAATAACTTCAGAGGGAAATAAAGGCTCTGTTTCTAAAAGACATCCAAATTTGTCTAGCGGAATCCAGCTCATCTCTTGATAAAGGTAATCTAATATTAATTACAAAGCTCTCAAAATGTGCGTCCCTCACTTCCAGTTTTAATTCTGTCTAGCTTTGACTTCAAGCCATCAAATCTTGACGCTTTAGTCTGCTAGATCTGCCTGATGTGCTTTCATCCCGTATTGAAAGACCAAAGGCTTTCCTCTGGCCAGGTATGTAATATTTTGAGGACACAAAATTAGAGAAGTGTGAGATGGCTTTGGGGCTGCTTCACTAGGAGTTCAGCTAAGTAGGTACAGTCAGGTCCTTTCAAGCAAAACCTACCATTGTCAGCAAATGAGTGACCTGGCTTACTCCATCATAAAGGTACACAGAAAAACTCCCTTCCCTCCCTTCCCATCTTCCCTCCGCTAGTTGAGCTTGTTGCAGATCTCTAGGGCTTTCTTGTAGACCTGAGTCACATCATCCATGTCTGTGAGAAGGGAAAAACTGCTGTCCCCCAGACGGTTGCGATAACGTTTTAGATACTGTGGCCGCGGGCGGTTCTGAAGTCCTTCGAAGTCTTGGATCTGCAGGAAATTCTCAGCAGAGACACAGCTCCGTATCCTCTGTCTGTTTGGCCTGTTCTCTTGCAAATCCAGCAAATCAAAGGAGTCACTGGACAAAATACTGTCATCGCTAATCACGCTGGAAGGGCGACTGTAACTTCGAGGTAACGCATCCCCAGGCAGGACCACTTCTTCCATGGCCTCCAGCGTCGGAGTGTCAGGGCTAATCAAAGCAGACTCAGTGCTGCTGGTGGAATACTTGCTGTTGTGTTTCAGGATGCCCTTACGCCTGCAGGAATGGCTGTAAGACCCATTTCTGGATGGCTCTGTGACCCCTGGAGAAGTGTCACTGTTTACTGTCTCATCATTATTGTCCAAAAGTTCAGAAGATTCGCTTCGCTCTGGAGAGGAGTAATAGCCGGACTCCCTCTGCTGAGTCTTCTTTAAGATTCCTTTTTTTGGCATTAGTGAAGACTGCTTAGTGCCGTATTTGCCCGCTACCTCTCCTTCCACAACACTTTTAATGGCTACGCCAGTCCTACACAACTCTTGCTCCAGCTTAAAAGCAGAGGGTAACACTGGGCTGACCACTCCTTCAATGAAACCTGCGCTGTGAGATCGATGTTCACTGTTGCTCCTTTTTTTCAGGATGCCTTTGGGTCTCTTGGAGGTGGGTTTCGATGCATTTTCAGCTCCTCCTTCCTGGATGGACTGTGCAATGTCGTTTTCCTTTTTCGATTTTTTCAGAGACCTTTGTCTCTCTAGTGTGACTTCAGGACCTTTGGGCTTAGAAAGGCACTTCATTTTGGTATCAGTCTCCGGTTGGAGGCCAGTAGAACGGTGATGCCAATCGATGAACCTTGCCAGCAACGGGGACTCTGAGTCCCTCATGGCGTCACAGTCACAAACACTGCTCTTGTAGCCCCAGTTAACCCACCAGTGGTTGGCAATGTCTTCAATGGTTGCTCGGCGTTCAGGGTTCACCATCAGCATCCATCTGATGAGACCACGAGCATCTACGGGTGAAGAATGGAATATAAAATATTTAAAATATGGGCACTCTTCGTTTTGTCAGTTTAAAATGGAAGTGTGAAGCCAATCAAACGAGCAAAACTAATGCTGCTTACAACAGGAGACGTGAATGGGGCAAGGCTTTGGTCATCAATGTTGGAAACTGCATTTGAGTACTACTTCTTATCAGAAGAATATTATTCACCCTGGGAAATGTACACTGGGTTATCAAAGAAATTAATATTTGTACTGTATTAGTCAGTGAATAGTTACATACTCCTGAAGGAAGCCACCAACCTATCAGCTCTAATAATCACTAAACTTAGAGGAAAACAAAGAGGAACTGGGATATTTAAGATGATCTACACATTATTGCTTTTGTATTTACTTTTTTCATAAACAGTGTAGTCTTCTGTATATTTTAAAGGCATATTTTCATAAAGAGAGCAAGAAGGCATAAAATTGAACAGGATGGCAAAAAATGATAGAAGATAAATATTCATTTAAATATAATATATACACAGATTTTTAAAACTGGAAGGAGTAGTTATGATCATATGACTCGGACTTAGTTGATGCTTTTCTGTCAGGTGACTGCTTAATGGGTTATCCTCTAAGTAGAAGTAAATGCAAATACAGTGGCATTAATTGAGATTTTGTCCCTCCCTCTTGGAGAAGAGACTGTGTTGCTCTGGCCATTCATCTTCTCTCTACTTGTAATATACCACGGTGTAGTTAGAAGACTGATCTGTACCGAATGTCGTACTGGTTTACAGCTTGTCAGAACAATTCCACTTGCAAGAGCTAACAGACCTTCCCGTGTCATAGATCTAGTTAACAGAGCCTATTACAGCTTCCCCAAGGCAATAAAATCTACCTGCTATAAAGCTTTAATTTCAAAAGGGCTTTTGGTAAATGCTGTACCAAGATGGGAATCAATAGCAGATGAAATCAGTAGGGGAACTAGATATTTTTTTTTTCTCCATCATTCTGACATCCAAACATTTTGGAAGGGTCTGGGTTCTGAATTCATTCTAAATTCCTCTCAGCTCAATATATTGCCCTCACTCCTTTTTCATACCTGAGGTCTGTGTTGGCTCACGATATTCTCCACTGCTGATCTGCCTGATGAGATTTTTGTGATCGAAGCCATCAAAGGGCATCGTTCCGTAAACCAGAGTGTAAAGCAATACACCAAGGGCCCAGCTGTCAACCTGAAACGCAGAGACAACGCGTGTGAAGCCCAGGAAAGCTGCTCTCCACCCTTCCCCATGCCACTAGCACCACAAGAGCAGCATCAAATCCAGCTCTGCCTACTGATGGGCAAACCAGTATTTAACATCTGACTTCTGTAAGCATAGGCAAAGCAAATGAGAGTAAACAAAGGCAGCTCGAGAACTTTCAATATGGGAGAGACCCAAGCGAACCCACATGTGCAATAGGACTAGCATTAAGACTAACCCTCAAGAACATTATCATCAAAGACACCCCCATACCACCTTCTTACCTCTGGGCCTCTGTAAGGTCGTCCATTAACTATTTCAGGGGAAGCATACAGTGGGCTTCCACAAAAGGTCTGCAGAAATTTGTCTTTGTGATAAAGGTTGGAGAGTCCAAAATCAGCAATCTGCAAACAGAATTGCATAAGGCATCTGTAACATTGACAATATCTTAATGCAACAGAAAATCCTTTATCAGAAAAGACTCAGCTGTATGTGACCCTGCTCTAGGGCAGGGATCTTGATGTGGATAATCTCTCAAGTTTCCTGACCAACCCATTATTCTGCGATTTTTGGACTTTTCTCTCTAAAGATCCTCCAGAGAAGGAGGAGGATTCCTAGGTTAAATCCTCCAGATTACGAACAAGGACACTTTGGTTCCATTCACAGACTGGTCACTGACTGCACAACCATCAGCCAGTAATTCTATCCTGGATGAATTGCATACGCTTGCAAAGACAATCTCATACTGGGAGGCACTGGGCTTGCTGTCCACTGATCGCTCTTCATCTTGTGTAATCATTAATACCAAAGCAAAGCAAGCAGAAAGTGCTACTGTTCTTATCACACACGTGCAAGCTGAAGCCAAGATCTTTAAAGCCAACAGGAGGAGCAAGGCAGGAGTGTCACAGAAAACTAAGCGCTACGGAATAAAGCGATTTTTTAAATCATCTGGAACTTAGCTATACCTGAAGGAGGGGGAAAGTGAAGCACTTGCTAACTCTTCCAGATTCAGGGACTCAGGCTGAGGAATCGGAGCTCTTAAGCACGCAAGATGTCTATCATGAGATAATAAACACAGGTCTGGTTCCTAACTGGAAACAATGGGCCCAAATCCGTCTTTCCCAACACAAACAAAACTTCCCTTGAGACTGTTGGGAATTTTGCCCACGTAGGAATTGCAGGATCAGGTCCAAATATTTTGTTTACTCAATTCTCTGTTCTTGTTCTTACAAAACAAAGGCTGAGGATAGCAACACTAAATACTCCCACAACCTTTAAATTTCCTTTGTTTCTCTAGGACAAGGCAACACATCTCATTTTTTATCTTACTTAAAACCCAAACGCTTCTATTTCCCAGAGGTACCTTTATTACTACCCACTATTGACATTAGGCATACACAACAGCCATAAAGCACAGGCATAAAAAAGATATCACAGCTATAAGAAACAGGAGTTTTCTCTGGGTTTTCTTCAACTTCTTCATGTCTTTTCTACCAGAAAGAAATTAAATTCCAGGAATTTTCATGAGAGAAAATTCAAGAAAACACAAAGTAAATGGAAAAGGATTTACCAGAAGCATCATTCACTCCTGGCTTTGTAGTATGTGTATCATCAGTGCCTCTAATACCCATTTAATTACAATGTCTAGTGAACACTTGGGAGATACAGTCTTTGTCTCTACTATTTAAACTACTACAGCTACACCTAAAAATGTCACAGTTGAGACCAAAATGAACAAATTGGAGAAATACGGACTGATGTTCCAAATTTTCTTTCTTGACCCCAAAACAGAAATATATACATGTATATATATATATATACACTTGATCTATAAATAGATAATAGATATTGATATATAACTGTACTTTTATGTTAGAAATATAAACTTCTAAAAAAAATCATTTTCATGATTTTTTTAAAGCCACAGAGCAAATAGGAGATTTCACACTTCACCCTCTCCTATTTTGAAGTTCTGCTTGTGCAGGTGTTCCACTGACAATTTGGATGCATAATATCCTGCTCCAACAGCAGCTGATTCCTGCTCATCAATGTTAATTCACCTCACCATGTCCATTCATAGTTTGAATTCACTCAGTCCCCCAAACAGCATATTCTCAACCCACAGCAGAAAATTCAGTCCTTAAATAAATGTGGTTTGTAAAATCTTCATTGTATGGCTGGAATGTCATTGAAAACAGCTGGTGTACAATTGCAGTCTGCAAACATATTCTCATGGCTCAGATTGCACTTAATTGCCCTAAATTCCACTTTCTTATCAAGTCACCCTGCCTGGCTTGCAGGAAGTTGGTTTTAAGCCTTATGAAGTGTACCCTGTCAATCAGGGGAAGAATGGGATTATTTCAGTGTTAAAACTTCGTGCTGGTCCTTGAGATTTATTTTAGTTCAGGATGCAGCTAAGACAAGGGCAAACACTGCACAGTGTGACTCCTTAAGAAAATACATTCCCTTAACACGGAGGAATGTATAAAACGCATGTGGATGTGCATGAATATATATATATATATATATATATATATATAGGGATACACATACCATTGTTCACACTAGGAAACTCTCAGACGTGGGCATTCATGTTTTCATTCTGACCATTCAGGAAAAGAGTATTTATGTTACAGTCCACTCCCATACTCACAGACTGATGTTTATCAGCTTTTCCCATTAAAACTGTCATGCCCCCCAAAACAAGATTAATAGAAGCGAACATTACTTCATGTTCTTGGCACTTAAATGGAACTAAGGCATCAAGTCAAAAAAACTTCCTAAATCGGGAGGAGCGGGGAAGTGGACTTTTATTTCCCTCACTTCAGGAGGTGTATGTTTCATATTTACTGTTAGCTATGATAAACCAGATGTAATTTATTGTTTAAGTGTGGACTATAAATTCAATGAAGTTCACACCCATGGAAATAGTCAGTTTTATCCCACTTAAAAATCTATCTGTTTGTACTGTAGATAGAGAAATAATTAGGTCTCTTAAAGCAAATGAAACGTCTGTGCAGTGGGTGAGACTTCCAGCAAGGTAAATCCCCATTACATACACTTACTCTGTACATACGAAACCCTCATGGGTTTTTAGTGGTTAGTCTGACTGGTGTCCCCTTACTGGCCCAAGAGAAAGTGCAGTTAGTAGGATTATGTTACTATTATACTTGCATTTTTCTCTCCTTCTATCACTTTGGAGTTGATCATACAGTTTACGTCAACCACTGCTAGACGTCTCTCTTAGGTGCAATTCCCAGCCCAGGAGCCACCACAGCCCTATTGTGAACAAGGAGGTCCCTTCCATTGTGCCAGGCTGCATGACAAAAGTGTCCCTGGGGGCAGGATGTGGCACAGGGCACGGATACGACACTTGGATAGACCAGCAAAAGGCACTAATTACCCGGCTGCCAAACTGGGCAGTAGTTTCTCTCAACCTCTCTGCATGCAGTTTTGGGGATATAAGGCACTGTGGAGAGCTGTAGTGCTTGAGGACGTGTGGTCCTCATCAGGCCAGCCTGCAGGAGCTAAGGAGAACGAAGCCAGCTACACCCTCACCCCGCTGCTAGTTCTTCTAGCAAATTCATATCTGTAATGAACCAACAACTAGCACCCTCAGCCTTTTTAAAACTAATGAAGAAGGCTTTTTTGAAGACCACCAAAGGCAGATGCCTAAAGCCATCACGAATCTTTTCCCACAATCTTTTCTAACTCACCAACCCAGGGCAGCTCTTTCGGTGCTCTGGGGTTGCCTCAGCCCTGTTGCCTGTCTGACCCTGGACACCCCCAGCTGTGCCAGGATTACGAACAACGATACCCTCTCGACGGGATGAAGATGCCAGCGAGAGGCTGCTCTGCCGCTGTGCAGCAGAGGAGCAGCTGTACCCACCCCTGGGAACCTGGGACGAGCAGAGGCGGCAGCTCCGAGTTACCCAGAGCTGCAGGGTGGAAGGCACCAAGTGGGGGCAGCTGAAAGGAGAACGGGCTAAATTTGAAGGTGAACTTTGCTGTTGGCAGCTGGCACATGAACGTGAGTAAGCACAGCCTCGCACGTGCTGCAGAAACCCTGATTTCGTCACTGCATTATTTCCTTAAAGAATATGGCACCACGAAGAAGGAAGCAAATACCATTTTTCTGCGCTGGGAGGCTGCAGTGCCCTGGTGAGGTTTGGCTCTAGGACTGTGCCCCACTGCTGGCGTCCACAGACACACACCCCCCAGGAGAGACACCCACACCCGGGGTTTCTGCTCCACAGCTGGGTGCCTATCTGGGGAGCAAGGCAAGGCTCTCTGTGATTAACTCGCTGGACGACCTCCTTGTACCCTATAGATCCATGTGCATGTTCAGCCTCACAAGTGCTAAAAACTTATTTTCTTCACTTGTGTTTGCTGCATTTAGGGGTTTTAAGCAATAGTTTGCAGAAGATATTATTGCAGACACTAAGTCCATGAAAAACATAGTTATATAGTACAGATCAGAGCACTTTCTTCTGCTCATCACCCTGCACTTCTGCCCTGTGGACCTGCAGAACTCTTCAAAACAGGTATTTTTTGCCAGCTTTCAGACACTGGTGTGTCCCAGTTGCTGTGCTCCAACACATCACTCGGTTTTCAGAGACTTGTACTCACTATCATAACTCTTGAAAAAAAAAGCTGATTATGTCTCCATACACTGCTTCATGACCTTTGTTTAACTCACTAAAACTTAAGAATAGTTTCCAAGTTAGTGTAGTATCATATAAAATGGCTTGGGGCCCTTTTAGGTCAGATAATAATTTCTAATGGATTACTCGTCCTCTTTATTTCCTGTTCTGGAAGTATTGCTTAAGTTGCTGTACATGGATCTACTTTTAAAATAGCTCATTTTTTCTTCACATTACTATGACATGTTTGTATATAGCATAATGTATAGATCACTCGCTTCTTCAGAAACATCTATTTAATTGCACATCGCACCCAAGAAGAAAGGGATTCCTTTCATTTTCTCATTCTTAAAATCAAACTGCCAATTTTGTAAGTGCTTTGTAATCCACTGAACGAAATATAAATACTGGGAGAGTACAGATAAGACTGTCACCCCATTTCCAGAAAATGCCTTCCGCTCAGTATTTGAAGCCATCAGTCAATACCAAGCCCCAAACTGCATATTTCTCTTTTTCCGCCTGAATAAACCGTATATAAATACTCTAAGAATCAGGACTTGATAAACTTACTCCTAATAAACAATTTACAGCTCCATATGTGTTTCCTTGCCAACGGTTACTGTTTAGTGAAACAAAGAAAAAGTGGGAAAATTCCGTGCAAGTAACATAGAAACTAAAGTAACATATTCAGAGCTTCAGCATCAGGGAAGTAGTGGCAGTGTGCTTAACATCATGTGTTCAAACCTGACTTTAGCCACAAGGTGTAAAAAAAAAGAGAGCAGGGAGAAAAAGGAAAACAATACGAAAAGCCACCTCTTGAAGTAATCAAACACTATTGATAGTAAGATGTACGAAATTCCAGCTGCTTCCCAAGCTCCGTCTATTTTTCAGCTTCGTTGTCGCCCTTTGCAGAAACAGTCACCGGGGGACAAGAAGGGAGCTTTGCAGGCGCCTGCCCGCGCTGAGGCCGCTCTGCCCGCTCAGAGCTGTGCCCTGCGGTTTGCGGAGACGGGACTGAGAAAAGGCCGGAAATACGCAAAATACCTACACGGCAGCTTCAGCACTGCTCAGTGCGGGAGAGGGAAAGCGCCTTCAAGAAAAAGCCGTCAAAACGATTGGAAGGGATGTGGGGAGTTGCAGCTACCCGAATTTCTCCCACAGCAGCGCCCTTCGCTATGGCAGCTGAAATGCATCTGTGGTTCTGAAGCATCATCGCCGTGGTCCGGGGGTGAACACACCGCTACCCATCCCTGCCCCATCCTCCCGCTCTCCCCGCAGGACCATTAGCCTCCCATAAAGAAGAGAGGGGAGGGAGCGCAGCCTTCTGACAGCGCTCAGCTCCCCAGAGGCTCTGGGAACTGATGGGTTTTGCATATGAGGACCACAGCGCGGAGATCCAAGCCCGCCGCAGCTAGCAAATTCCCCAAATTCCTCTTTTCTCTCAAGAATTCTCTGATTAGCTGGGAAGATAGTTTGGCGTGTAATGCGGAAAGAAAGGTCATCCTGCCTGCGGAAGCCGGTTTCGTATACAATGTCCTAGAAAGGCGACGTTTTGTTTTCAGCGCTGCTGAGAACGGCTCAGGCTGCTGCAGCCAGTGTCCTTGCAGGAACAGGAGTGGGGAGGTTTGCTCCAACTCTGGATGTTAACAGTAAAACGTCCAAGTATTGCATTGGATGGGCCTTCTGTAAAAGCCTATTTTTAGAAACCACATATTTATGTGCCTTTAATCCGCTCGTTGATCCAAGTTAGCTTCTGTCATCAGCGTTACACAGATGGCAGCTACCATATGTTACTTTCCATTTCCATTGCACATCAGCTTAAAATGAAGACAATCTCTCCAGTGTGAAGCACAGAAGGCAGTGTGTGTAGCCCCGTGGCTTTCAGCAGAGACAAAATGAAGATCCAGGCTATTTAGATATCTGGCTACGCAGGGAGCTCCCCGATTACTTTGTTAACTAAGCAAGGATGCCCAAGCATCAGCAGAAACTCTTCGGTGTCCCCCCCTCCATTTGTTTGCACATAGGTGGGTGCCTCCAGCCACCCTCACATCCAGCTACCCAGGGAGGAACAAAGTTGAAAGCGAAACACGTTCAGCCACCTGGAAACTACACTCATCTCTGCATTATTTATCTTTGTGCTACAGCTCTTAGGAAGAAAAAAAAAAGAAGAAGAAGAAGGGAAAAAAGGTCATTCCCATGCTTTCACTGGGGAGAAATGACATGGAAATGACATCACTGACATCATTATCCAAAGTATACGTTTGTGTCTGGAGTTCCAAGGCCACTTCCTAATGAAGCACATGTGCTTTACTAGGTTTATTTTGAAACTCTATTTGCTTATTTTCAAGCCATGATCAAAAGGATATTCGGAGAGTTCTTTAGGAGGCACTTGAACCCTGTAGACCAGGAGAGTTTTGTCCTAGCCCCAGCAGCAGCCAGCAATAATATCATTCCTACAATAAACCCGACTGCATGAAATGCTCCGCTATTTTCTTTCAGTAAACAGATACTGCTTTTGGGAATCATGGCCCTTGGGTGACAGGACAGGACCTTCTCCCCCAAATTACGCAAAGCGTCATTTCGTGTGTATGACTCGTCACCAGTGGTGCTCTTTCCCCAACCTCCAAACCCCTGAGTCTCTTGCCAGATGCTGTTGCTTAGTAGCTGTTGCCATAACACTGTCTCCTCTAATACCTTGGACAAAAATGTTACAAAACATGCAAATCCATTCTGCAAAGCTGAGGAAAAAAGAATCCTACCTTAATATTAAAATTGTCATCAAGAAGGATGTTTTCCAATTTTAGGTCCCTGTGGACAACACCGTTCTGAAACAAGGAAGAAAAAACACAAGGGGGAGAACATGAGAAAATATTGGCAAAATTAAAGGTGAGCTGGCAGGGTGGTCTTTTCATCTACATTTCAGAGCTGATTTCACTGTCATAACACTCACAGCCCAGTGACTGGTGACAGGCGCTGTATTAGTCACTTGGTGTGTGGTTAAAGGAAGAATGACTGGAATTTGTCCTCCCACAAAGCCTCAATAACAGCAGGGGGGTGGGGGGACGGGGGGTGTCTTTTCGGAACTTAATTCCAGCCCGGATCCTGCCCCCACTGCGTGAAAGCAATATATTCTTCCCAGGCATCAGAAAACAATATCTGTCAATGACGTTAGTCCTTACAAAAGTCCTTGTTCCTCCAGTGTGCAGCCACGTGGATCAGAGGAGTTATAATCCTAAAGGATTGTAAATGTTAGGGATAGAAGTGAACAAGCTGAGTTTAGGTCAGAGTCTTCTTCAAAGAAATTTGGGAAAAATTAACAGCACAGGGAAGGGTGCTGCAGCTTTTCAGTGCTGCACAGTGAGGACTTTGAAAACTGCCCTTGTTTATCAGAATTCGAGTGGAGATTTAACTGTTTAAGAATTCAAATAAAAAAACACGTTAGCTGCTCCTTGCCTTTAGCTTCATGCAAGTTTGGGCTCTATGCAGTTGGTTCATAAACAAGGACAAAAGGTCCATGACGACAGCCAGTCAGCTACCTGGGGTTTAATTCCTTAAATTGTCCCTTTAGTGGGTACGACGATGGATAAAGTCACTAGCAAAGGGTACCTTTCTGATGCTCCTGCTACATCTGGAAAAGTGACTTTCGCCTATCCAGAATGCTAAAGCTCAAATGTGAACACTTGTACCTTTCTTTTTATCTATGATTCTAGCTTGTTCACTTGCATATTCAAATTTCAAACTATAACTCATTTGAATGTATTAATGTTAATGTTGTAGTACTGTGGAATGCCTTTTCCCATTTATGTTGTTAATTATTTTGGTTTTAAGGCCAGGAGAATTATTTCCAAGGCAAAAATGCAATGTAGGGCTAATGTAAGAGAGTGGCTGATATCTGCCATAACATAGGAAAACATCCTTAGTCTTTAAAAACAGGCAGTGAACTACTGTAGCATGTTTAATGAAGATCTCCTGTTGTACTGATTTAATCACATACTGTCATGCTTAATAATGAATGCTGTTGCCTCAGACATGTTTTGAAATATATAAGTCACTACTCAGTCTCCAAAGAGCATTTTTTAATATCAAATCCTTTGCTCACCTTGTGGCAGTAATGTACGGCAGAGACTATTTGTCGAAAGAAGTGTCTCGTCTCTCTTTCACTCAATCGCCGCCTCTCACTGATGTAATCATACAACTCTCCTTTACTTGCGTACTCCATGATGATCACAATCTTATCTTTATTTTCAAACACTGCACAGGATGAAAGAAAAAAAATACACAAGCTGATTCAATACAGTTGAAAACTGAGACTTTAAAGGGTGAAGAAGACCTAAGATAACTGAACACATCCTGTGTCACCAATGCAACCTGAGGAGATGTGGTACCAACCCCACCACAAAAGGCAAGCTCCAAAAATAAATTTTTCCAGAGCAAGATTACAACATTTCAGACGAAAATAATGAAGTTGACGCTATCTTCACTTTCATACGGCTACATGAAAGAAGGTCTTTGCATCTATAATACGGGGTCACAGGGTGGCAAAGTCAACTTGATCCTAATGAGGTGAGGTGGAAACTTGTGCCAGTGACATCTGAATACCAACCCCATCTCCAACAGACACTGCCTCTTACCAGTGGTTCTCTTCAGGCCAGAGGACAGAAAGAATCAGGAGCTATCACATCATCCAGAAAAGGTTAATGAAGGCATAATAAAACCTGATTTCAATGACTGGCTGAATACAGAATTGCCATTTTGCTTACAATGACTTGGGTGGCTTTCACCTACCATCAAAATCCAACAAGTCAGTTGACATGTGCATCCTCTTCCAGCCCAACTCTGTACAGCAGCATGGTGGGCACGGACACCTGAGCTAGTAGAGGCTCTGGAGCTGTACAGCTCTTGTCAGCATGGTTCTGCGCCCCGTCTCATGCACCCAACCCATCCTCAAGCTTACTTATCTCCTGCCTTCACTGTGTGTCCCATTGCATGCTGTAGATCTGCCCTTTGCCACTTGCACAGAGTCGGCAGTGATGCGCGACTCCCACGTCAGCCAGGCGAGGAACATCCATCTAATACACGTCACAAGCTGACTGTTCTTTGGGGCTGAGGGTGCACTGTGCCACACGCTGTCAAGGACTTCACTGGGAGTTGCAGACAACTAAACACTTAATCTAGTAAAGCAGGCCGTGAGTAGTCTCAAATTGCCACAACGCTCTGGCTGCTAAATAGTTTTTCCCTTCTGACACCGAAAATCCACTCCGACGCACTGGAAACTGACTGCACCTGCCATAAATAACCACTGCTCATATTAAAACATGATGATTTTCCTTCTCTTTTTATCTGTGACAGCAGCCTGCTGAGGCCAGGTCACGCTGGCAGCAAAGCATCTGCAAATTAATGAGGTTACAGGGGTTATTACAAACGGATGCTAGTTTTGAGCAGCCCTACTGGAATGATGCCTTCCTATATCTCTTTAGCAAAGCAGGGCCAGCAGTCCTTAGTGATTTGGGTTTTGAAAAAAAAAAAAAACACAACAAAACCAAAACAGCTTCAGCTTTTGCAGTGAAATGCGAAGCTGCCTCTCTCAACAAGCAGATATTTGCTGCTTGTAGGCTTTGCCTCATGTCCTCTCACACCTTGTCACTCAACTCTACAAGCCAAAACCTCTGCAGTTCCCTCTAACACCCCTGAACACCAGCCAAACAGCTCTGATAAAAGAGAGAGTGAACAGCCAGATAAAATTGGCCGCTTACTTGTCTGCTGGCCTCACCGTACCCCGAAGCAGAGGCTCCTGCCAGTGATTACATCCTATGTGCATCCTCATTAGCAATAAACTTCGGAAACTGGAAGAGCCGTCTCTGGATGGATTATACGTACAGTATCCTCTCCAAGAATGACAGACTGATATTGTCTGGGAAAAACTGAACATGCCTTGTGTTGTATAGGGAAGTACTGTGATGCGTTCCCAGTAAAGCAGTAATGCACACATGCCTTCCTTTAAGCTTGGAAAGGGTTGTTAGATAAAGGGTTGCTTAGGAAGGCAAAAAGAAACAGTTTCAGTAAGCTCAGAGAAATCACTAAAAATGCTCTTATTTGCGAGATTTGATTTAAAAAAAAATATCCCCCCTAACAAACAAAAAACCCCAAAGAAAACAAAACAAAACAACAACTGAAAAAACACATAGACACACAAAAAAATCCAACCAACCAAAAAACCAGCTGATTCAATGAGTTAGCGGGCAAGGGGTAATAGTTTTAAACTAAAGGAGGGTTGCCCAGAGAGGTGGTAGACGCCCCATCCCTGGAGACATTCAAGGCCGGCTGGACGGGGCTCTGAGCAACCTGATCTGGTTGAACACGTCCCTGCTCATTGCAGGGGGCTTGGACTGGATGACCTTTGAAGGTCCCTTCCAACCCAAACTATTCTGTGATTCTATGATATGCTCATCCAGGTGAAGTCACCACATGGCACCGCTGATCTCAGGGGACTCTGACAGGAGATCACACCCCAAGCAGCAGCACCCAAGGACCACCCTGAGCTCAGGGGGACATTCACCCCACCAGAGGGGCACAGGTGAGGCGAAGGGGCCCTCGGCTCTTCGTGTCCCGCTCCTCCGACCACTGATGCCCCACCAGCTGTTCAGTGCTGCTGAGGCCAATAACAGCAGTAACAGCCCTGCTACCACGGAGCATTCTTCCAAAATGTGTCTTTATTCAAGTTTTGCCTTCATCACTCAGTCATGACAGCTTTATCAAATCATCCTTGATGTTCTGAAGTTTTAAATTCCATCATCCAATTCCTCTGGATGAAAAATTTGCCATGTTAATAACCACCCTGATCCAGACATATTTGCCTACATTTCTACAGAAATGAGGCAGAAAGCACTTGGTTTTGGGTAATGTGCATTTACATGTACTTTGCATTTCAAATTTTCTCTTATGCCCCCTAGGAAACAGATAATATCTTAAACTCGAATTTGGGAAAGCATAAACCACAGTTCCAAATTTTCAGTTTTTGTCACAAAACTGCACTAGAACCAATGAGAATAGAAGCATCCCAGTAACTTGTATTCCAGTTTCAGTTTACGAGCACACTCTGGACAAATTGGCACATTCTTTTTTCTCCATAAAGGAGCATTATGAGAGGGACGCTACCCTCGGACTTAGATGACATTACAGAAGTGTCCTAAGCATAGCTGAACAATTACAGAACTGAGCAGCAATTTCTCTCTTCACCAAGGAACAGAAGTGAATGGAGAATTTTTTTTTTTTTTCAGGGAGGTGAGAGGTATTTTTTTACAACTGCATTATTTCAGTTCAGAACATTCCATCCTATCAGCTGAATCTTGTGAGAGGGCAGGCAGCTACCCTCATGCAGAGAGGGAATTGAACGGCGAGCAAAAGGTGTCTTAAATGGGAGCTGCCACTGAAGGAGTAGGGAGTGGAAAGGCAGTAAGATTTATATCTACACACACACACACAATATTAAAGAGGAATTTAGCGGTCAAAACAATCAGGCACATGACAAGGTGATATTCTGGTACGTCTCAGACTATCAGCCTTGTACAAAACAAGTTTTCACAGCAGCAGTTAGGATGCCAGGCAGGCTTCATACAGACACTTCTGAATTTCCCTTCTGAGCACAGTGCGTAGTTTTATAAACATACGCTCCAAGAAAGCGCTGTGGCCAGTGGCTGGGGGAAGAGAGAAGGGCATTAATTAAAGGCTGGATTGACTTACTGCAAATAATAATGAGGTAATAAATATACTGCCCTGTTAACACCTGGGCTGTAACCTGCAGGCTGATGATGGACGGATTGCCTCCATATAGCTTCTGGGACTGCTTGGTTCACTCTTTGTTTTCATTGTAGACGATTTATTACCTGCCATCCTACTGCATATTCATTCCGAAACTCAGTCCCACCTAGAAGCGTGCCTGAAGCCTGGCAGCAGCTACTGCTGACGGAGAAGCACAGCTTCGGCAGGACGCTGCGCCCCAGGAACCTCCCGCAGCTTGCTGCTGGTGGGGCAGCCATGGCCTACGAGCCTGCTCCTCAACCTCGATCAACTTCAAGGGAAGGAAGGTTATGTGTAAGAAAGGCGGGGCTTTTCTTGCTTCTTTCAAACTATCGATACTCTGCAAACCGAGCTGGCCAAATAAGTGGAGATCTGTCAGTATCAACACTCGAATGGGTGGTAGCAGGAGAGATGGCCTGTCAATCGCAAATCAAGAGATGAGGGTTGATTAGACATGAGGCATGAACTCCACGTATTAGAAGAGACAATAGCAAGAGAAATGCTGCTACGAGCTGTGTGTCATCTATTTCTGAGCCACCGTGTTTATTTCCACCACTCTGCGAGCTGAGTTAGGCTGAGAGAGCTGCAGCAAGGCCTCAGCCACAGCGGTCAAGAGGCACAGGGCAGTGCCTGCAAAATGACAGCGCTCCTTTGCAGACAAGGCCGAAGGATGAAGGACTGTCTTCTGAGATGGCTACGCTTCCACCTGGCCATGAGGGAAGAGGGAGGGACAGCACTGTGAGAGCACATCAGGAACTGGGGAGCAGGCAGCAGGAATGGGATGTACCATGAGGTGCGAGGAACAATGTGATTGTATCCCCAGGAGATGAGCAAGAGCAATGTGTTCATGCACTAAGGCATGGGTCGCAGCAATGTGGAGAAACAGCGTTTTGCAGTGGGCTATAAGCTTGGGCTTGCTCTGTCCACCCCAAGAGCCTCAGCAGAGGCTACAAGCAGCGCCCTGCCCAAGCAGCAAACGGTGCTTAAGTTGCAGTGGTCCAGGAAACATTTCTTACAGCATTTCTTTAACCCCCTCGCCCCTTAACTCTAACATGTTTATTTTAAAAAAAAAAAAAAAAAAAAAAACAGAAAGAAAGTTCTATATTTATAGAATGAAAAATAAAAAAAAAAATGAAGGAATAAAAAAACAAACAAAAAAAAAAAAAAAAAAACAAAAAAAAGAAGACAGAAAGAAAGTTCTATACTTCTAGGCTGATAATTGAAACCAAATCTGCTGGCTTCAAAGCTCAATGAAGAATATAAATGTGAAACTGGGAAAGAACTTCACTTCTCACTACCAAAGACATATCTGAGACACAGTACATTTTGTAACATCAACAATCTGTCTCTTTCACAGGCTGCAAGAATTCTTGGATATAATCTCTCCACTTACTTATATTTAGAGGCCGTGAAATGATGAACTCAGCTTCTATCTATGGCTTTCCGTTTTCCAAACAGCACTGGCTGCGTAGGGACCTCTTGCTGATAGCACTCTTCTTTTGAACCCTACTGCTAAATTCATCCCGTTAGCTACATTGGAGTCACCAGCACTGAAACTCCATGGGACAAATTTGACACTGGATGAACATACTACCCATCTTAAATGCTCCTGAGGATGGACTTCACCCTAGAAGTGTTGAAAGCCCGCATGGGCATAGTTTTGCAAACATCAGTCAGAAAGATTTAATAGTATATTGTGTATCTCTCTATTAGGACAGCTCGCTTTGGACTTATTTACTATGAAATTTGAAAAGCAAAGTAAAGCAGAATGCTTTTACCCTTTCTCCAAGCTTACAGGATGCTAAAGTCAGAGCAAGTCCCGAGGGGGGTGGATTTTTTTTTTCCCCTTTAATGGACTACCTCCTTGTGGGCTGATTCCATTTGGTTTACATGTAACCCTGGGGTAAGGATTTTAGTTTGTTAGTTTAAGAGGGGCGGCCAATCTCTTCGCACTGGAACCATTTGAATTCTCCTCATGCCTTTGCTCTCTATCAGAGCAATCTCCTAAATTAGTTCCAGTATGTTGACATTCCTTCCATCTGGTGTCTTTCCACTCAGCGGTATTTTTATTACTCTCCTAACAGCCGCAGACAGAAGTACCTTTCCACTGCTACAAAATGCTCTTTTATTAAAGGTCAGCCAAATCAAAAGAACAAGCGAGTTTGTTTTTAATTTTGGAGATGCAGACGAGAATAACCTTTTCATTCAGAAAAGTCATGTATGACCCAATTGCCTCACTTGTGTAATAAGGCACGAATTATTCTTCAAAAAGACATATGAGTACTGAAAAGTGATTTTTACCTTAGAAATTCAGCCCAATGCATCTTCTGTGTTCTTGACTGCCTTTAAAGCCTTATAGCTCTTTGGCATATTTTTCTTTTTGTTGTTTTTTTTTTTAATTATTATTATTTTGTGGCTGTTTAATGTATTAATAGAGTAAATATGAAAATACCCAAGGTCCAATGTAGAAAACCACTTGTAAGCATATGCATAAATTTATCCATATGCTTAATGACAATTGAAGATAGTGAGATATAAAGTGTGTGTTTAAAAAGCTAAGCTTGTGGTAAATTGGTTTCCTGAATTATGGCCTTATTCAGGCAAATTGCATCGCTTCTTAAACTAAAGGAATGTACTTAAGATCCTGCAATAATCATTTTAAATCAGACAGCATGCTAGAATTTACTCCCCAGTGAGGAGATTAAATCAGAATGAGAACCGTTATCCTTGCTGAAGTTGTTTCTCAGAGAATAAGGATATGCAGATTTTAATGGTCTCCTCTTTAAAAACAAAGGAAAAATGAGAGTTGCTAATTTGGCCACAATAACATGTTACACTAATTGTCTTTTGTTTCAGCAAAGAATACAAGAGCTAATTCCCTTTTTTTTTTTTTTTAATATGATTACAAACTACTGAGGAACTTCGGACGAGCAAACATTTACATTGCAGTGGGAGGACTGTGTAAATGGAAAGACAGAAATAAATGTCATCGTTGTTTGCAATCATTCTGACATCTGAATTGAACTTGCCAATGATCTCACGCACTTCAGTTCATGTCATGTCTGACAAAGTATTGTTTAGGTGATCATCCTGAATGACAGGAAATTCATAAAGGTGGGGTATGGTAACTAAAGAGTTAAGTTTGTTTATACTTTGTTTCATTACTACTGCCAGACTCTGGAAATATTACTTTATGTTCTTGGACATTATCAACTGAAAACAATGGAAATAAAGTACTCGAAGGTCAAAAGCCTACATAATTAGAGGAAACCAATTAGAAATGTGGCTACGTGGTGTCATTGCTGAAGTACTTTGTCTTGCCTAAATAAAAAAAAAAATCATTCCAGGTTTCTACCTTTCATAATTCTCGTTTAAAGCCCAGTCGCCCATGTGATGTTTTAAGGGACGTTTGATTTTTTTCAGGTGTTTTGGACACAGAAAGGATGAAGCCTGTAGGCACCAAAGTTTGTTTTGATTACATCTGAAAAACAGGAGACAGCAGAGGCTGGGACAGAGGCCAGGACTGCCTCCCCAGCACCGGCAGCCTGTTCTGCACACACAAACCCGCCGAGGGGCTGAGGTACCCCCTCGGTCCCTGCCTGCCCCGTCCAGGGGTACAGGCCGCAGATTATGGAGGGCGCACCTGCCCGAGCCGGCGCTGCTGGGGGGACACAGATGGTCAGCAATGGCTCGTGTCTGCGCACCTCACCAGCTGCCACCCAGGCAGACCTTTGGCAAGGCGGCTGCTTTCGCTGTCAACGTGGTGACTTGATCGACACAACTCAAAGGGCCCCGCACTGGAGACAGGCCTACGTGTGTCTGAAACGCCAAGCGTGCGTTTGATTTTTGTTGCGTGAAGCCTGGCACAAAGTGTGAGGTTGAAGATGTGTTTGGCAAGCAAGATGAGTATCGCGAAATACTATGCCACTGCTGTTAAGACACTGTCAGATCTTCTTCCCTTGGCTTTGGCATTTGAAAGTACAAAATGGCTGAACCAGATTCCTGATTAACCAAAGCATGTAACCTAGCTTAAGTCATTGCAGACTCATAGATATATGATGGAAAAGCCCTGTGCTTTTCCTTAAGAGCACCAAAAACACAACCTAAAAAATAATTTTTTAAAAAAAGTCCCTCTTACGTGGGAAATCCACTTTTTGTGCCTTGTTGCTGCGAAGGGTCCAGCACTGTTCTAAGCATCCTGGCCCAAATCCAGCAAAGCATTTCAGCACATGCTTTCCTTCGGTTACTTGTTCATATTAACACCATCATATTCCATGGGCACCAAATTGTGATCCTAATATTTATTCATTCTTCAGGAAACATCTTTGTTAAACTATTTCTGCAAACACATTAGCTAATAATCTGTTTAAGTGCATTTTGCAAATGGGCAGACATTTCTGTAGGGTTATGCTGACCAAGGACAACTCTTCCAGCACAGAAACACGTAGGCACTGTATTTCAGATTACAAAGACTCAAGAGCTCACTCCTGAACATACCAAGTGTAACTTCAGTCCCATGATTGTTCCAACACATGTTTAAATGTTTGCAGAATCAGGCCTGATGCTCTTTCCCTGGTTTAACTTTTATAAAGTATTGCCAGATGGGATAGATTTTGCACTCAGGCTACTCCTGGAAAAACATCTTAGCTCTCAAAGGTTTTATTATCAAATCCTGAAGTTTTCAAGGCAAAAAAGAAAGAGGGCAGAGGAAGGTGGGGTGGGGGGGAGACAGACAGATGAATGGACAGAGGCATTATTCTATAAATTAAAATTTATGTGCTGAAATCAGAACACTGCCAGCAAAGCCAGCTTCATTTATCCAGTCCCTTTCAAGGAGTTTAAAGTCACTTGAAAGAGCACTTCCCTCGCAGCCACGCTCAACAGACTGCCAATTACAGCCCTGCTGAGAGGATGGAATTTCTCTGGAGTCACAACTGTATGTTTGCCCTCGCAGTAACGGGCAAGGTATGTGCCTTTCGATTAGGTTACAAAAAATATCTCTAAACAGGAAAAAAAAAAAAAAAAAGATAACATTGTGTTTACATCAAGTTGACAAATTCAGAGGTTAATTGCTTTTAAGCAGGCAGGTCAAAAGGATACCTAAACAAGGATCCTACATAAGGAAAACACATGTTTGTAAACGCAATACAAAGAGCTTTCAAAGATATCACACGGAGATACAGCATTGTCCATGCTAGGTAGACCTGTGCAACCTGGTACCTACAGAAAGCGCTGTCAGACATGCAGTGTCAGTCTGAAAACCTACAGTAAAAACTAGTGAGAGAGGAGAAAAATATCTGTGGGGTGGCTCCAGTTTAAAAGTTAAGCATCTGATCTAAGTTAGTCAGCTAGACTCCATCTACAGCCAACAGGAGCCTCCAGTATGTAATTTATCCCATCTATCCGAAAAAAATATCTCCCAGGAGGAAACGACCCACCCTGTGCAGACGCTGATCTCTCTAGAGTGGACAGGGAAACTTGACTTCTAGCGTACACCAACTGTCTAAATGTTGGATGGCTTAAATTTGGTGAGATTAAGCCCATCCCTGAGGACTAACTTCAACATTTAATGTCAGAGGATACCAATATTATCACTCACTATGCATCACTCAAGAGGAACAGCCATGTGTTTAAAATCTGACTTCAAGAGGATAGAAATACTTCAGTCCTAGATGTAGACCCTTAACTTCACTACAAGTACTCTTGAGTTTTAAATGAAGTACACGCTTAAGGATCCCTGAGCTCACATCCTGACCTCTGGGCACTACATAACTGCTCCTCTGGATTCAGCTGCACAACCACAGGTCTTCCCAGTGTGACAATATCTAAGTTACAGCATTGGCTGCTAAAGGCTGACTCTGACTGCTTGGAAAGGCTGGACAAGCTGTATAGCTGCTATACCTCTGCTCTACATAACTCCTTCCAATGGACTAGAGTCCAGCCAAGAAGCTGACTTCTTCTACTACCCATTCTCTCAGGCCAGAAATTAGACATAAGAAGCCATGAAGTGCTGCTCTGCTTTCTAGAAAACGAAAACAAACTAAGAATGGAAAACTTCCCAGAAACAAATGAAAAAAACTGCCTCTAGGTTTGTCACCGCAAAGCTCTGCTGCTGACTGACGGAGCACAAGAGGACCACAATATCACCTGCCGTAGGCACTCGCCCTCCTGCATCGCAGAGCTTGACTGGCTCTGCTGCAGAAGCACTGCTCCTCCTTCCACGGGGCCAGAGGGAAAGTTCTGCTCCCACGGGACTTCATTCTCTGCTTCTTAAAAATGCTGTAATCTTTTTAACTTCTACAAATGCTTTAACTCAGTAGAAACTATTTAAAGTAAGGATGAGAAGGGAAATTGGTCAAAGGACTGCAGCACACTTAATCTTTTTTCTTTCTGAGTTCCTGTGCACATTTGAAATAACTTTTGTTCCATTTGCAACCCACATGCTGACACAGCATCCCTCCCCTTTTCTGTTCCCAGATCCTGTTATGAGTTTATTCAATAAAAAGACAGATATTCATCTCTTTTTAAGTACAAGAACATGCTTTTGAATAACTCAATATGCGATACTGTAACAGCATTCCAAGCCAGCCCTTGTTTTAATCAGTCGTATCAACTCTCTGAGCGGAGCTGCCATATACATATCATCACCTTGCGCATTTACCTCACGGGCATGTAAAGACGTAGGGCTAAATTTGGGCTGCCTGTTCCGCATCTAGGAGAAGAGGTGATCCCTGAGGACAAGGCTGCCTGACCTGGGTCCCTCCGAACCTCTGGAATCTACACCCCAGCTGCCCTCCTCGCAGCAGCGGATCCCTCAGCCAGTGTCTTTTAGCACGTACCTGGCCTAAACATCCCAGCTAGAGCCGGGCTGTTAGTGGAGGAAGGAAGGAAGGAAGGAAGGAGGATGAGGAGGATTTACTACAGAGTGACACACTATATATATATACAAACAAACAGGCAGATGAGGGAGGAATGCCCCTGGCTTCCTGCTCCTTGCTGTGGGACCAGGGAGCAGCTCCCGGAGGCAGGAATTAGCACAGGCTTCCCGGTTGTGTCCCAGGAAGAAAAGGGTTAGAGGGGGAAGACAGGATGAGGAAACAGGAACGATAAAGCGACCAGACTGACAGGAAAGCGTGCAGAGGCGGATAGGAAGCGGGTGCTCAGATTCAGGGGAAAAAAAGCAACGGTGACGGAACCAGCAAGACTAATCATCACATAAGCGAGGACCAAAGGATTTAGAGCAGACAAGACTGGTCTTGTGCAGTCCGGGGAAAAAAATACAGCATTCAAGGACTGACTGGTTTAGAGGCTGGGGACATAAGCAGACATTGGGTTAGTGCATTAGTGAGAGTGAAATTAAATTGAAGTATCCAACAGGAGCAAGGAGATGAAGTGATACACGCAACAATTTCCCACCTGCCACATTGGGCACTACATTTAAGCCACACATGAAAAAGCTCCTCCAGGCAAAGGGGTCTCTTTGATAAAGAATGGGTTGCACTGAGAGTAAGAGTTTATTTGGTGCATGATCTCGAGAAACATGAACATCAGGTGTGCAAGAACATAACAGAGCAGTCAGCGAGGAGAATCGCATTCACTAACCTTCGTATATGGTGATGATATGAGGGTGGCTGAGGGATGACATGATCTCAATCTCCCGTCTGATGTGAACCATATCTTGTTCATCCTTAATTTTGTCCTTACGAATGGATTTTATTGCAACCTATAAATTCAGGAAATCAAGCATTATTCTTGGAACTGAACAGATGCATATAATCCAAGAGTTCAAAAAAATACATACAGATGTTAGATGTTGGCAGAACATGGAATGACCAAAACAAAATACAAACCTCTATGCCCCAGCTCATTCATTTTATAGGAATAAATACACTCTCATTACAGTAATGGATGCCATGAAATTTTAGGGTTTTCAGGTGTTAGGACTTCAGTGAGGGGGGACATGGCATCTTTTGGAAGGATCTCTGTGTTAGCCTAAGTATTCTCCATCCGAGGCAAATGACAAAATTCCCCAAAGATTTTGATGGGAAGTACATTTGCTTAGATATGATTGCATCTGACAGTTTCAAACAGAAGCTTTGGAAGCAATTTCTCTGAAATAGGCTTGAGACCTGTAATGAAACGGAGGCGGGGAATCCAGGGTGCCAATTACGAATTTATATTTGTCCATGTTAAAACACTGAGAATCACATTAACACAGGTTGCTCAGGGTCCTCATAGCAGGCAAACTGCTCAGGAGCTGGGACTTATTCAAAAATCAGAAGAAATAAATCTTTGAAATTCACATCTTAACTCGTCCTCATATAAACCTAAGGCCTTTAGGTCCGACACGGCACTTATGCAATCACTGCAAAACCATATCCTTCCTGCATCCTTCCTCAATCAGCAACCTTTTTTTTAAGCACATCGTGTGACTGGGTATCTTTCCAAAAGGCAGGGTGGGAACAGAGGAAGTGATAGCTTAACTTGCAATATAAATTCAAATTATAACAGTCCTTGTGAGTGTGTGTATGTATGTTGCCTGCGAAAAAAGGGCTTATCTGAGCAGCGCCACAAATAATCGCAGAGGTCAGCTCATGGCCTACGAGAAATGCAGAAGCCAACAATGGAGAGAAAGAAGCTGGTGGGAGAGGGAAGGTGAGGGCATTGTGCATACTGAATGGCAGCACGGCCTTTTTATACTCAATATTTACCCTGCCTTATTTTTGTAAGCCAGAGTTCAAGGAATAAATTACCAGCTAGTTGAAAATCAACAATAAGTCTTTGAAAAACATCATTGACCTGCTGAGATGACCACTCTTTTATGGGTAAACAACACTTTTGTCATTCTATGCAGCCAACTACTGCGGACGTCTCCTGGGAAAACATTTGTAAATCTGTGATTCCCTAGTTCTTTCAGAAAAAATAATAAAATTGACTGCCTACTTCAGTAATTGCAAGTGGCATGACCGGTACTCTTTTCATTATATGACGTAGCATCAAGGATATTGAAGAAAGAAGGGAAAAACTTACAATATTATAAAATCGAAATGTACATAAACAGGAGCTAGTTTAAAGGATCAGGTTTCCTACAAAGCCTTCAACTCTGAAAAGCAACATTGTTCAAAAAAGCATTAAACACGTGCCCCATACCCTCGAATTCTCAAAGATTTCAGCACATGCATAAAATTAAGCTCATGCTCAGGTGCCATCCTACTTTGGGACAACAGAAAAAAAAAAGTAGAACTCAAGGCACAAACCAATTTGCATGACAAAACCAAAATAATTCTTTACTTCATCTCGACCCAAACATTTGGTATGGAGATTTTCAAAGTGACAACATAACCATGGTTTTATCTACATGGCGCATAGTTCTAGAAAAGCTAATACAACAGATTTAAACTGAATGAGTGATCAAGATAATCTCCAAGTAATTCTAGAGATGGAGAGGGCAACCAACACTAAAGATGAGGTTGGATTTTTCTCCCTTCCCATGTTTGCACTGAGACAGGCTGCAAATGCAAATACACCCTGTATACAAGGAGGATGTGGGTGGCTCTTGGAGCAGCATGTGCATTCCTGCAAGAAATAAATATAGACATGGGTAAAAACACATTTTTTTATTAAAAGACAGCCTTGTACTTGGCTCTGAGGAAGAATTTAAGAAGGGTTTCATTGTCAAATATACAACGGGGAGCAAATTCTTCACCATTCACGGCTGGTAAAGTAATAATGGCACCCCAGAGGGCACGCCAATCTCCTACTAACTTGACTCTGTGCTTCACAGGCAAGATTTTTCTAAGTCTACACATAATGAGTGCAAATGGCCTCTGTGGAATAATTGCACACGTGAAAACACATATTTTTAGATACAAAAATGCAAATGTGATTGAAAAGCGTGGCAGCACTCTATAAATATACATTTGGATTAATCTTCAAATGCAGGCAGATCTGTTGCCTGGGAACATATTTCTCAACACAACCAGAGAGTTCACAGTCTCACAACCCATGTTGAAAAGTGGTTAAGGCACCTAGAGGCCTTAATTTATAAAGACTATTCCTAAAAGTTTAACCGAATTTTGAAGAGGGTACTTAAGCTCTCCTGAAAACATCCCTTACCAGTTGCAGGGGTAGAATTCAGAAGCCCAGCTGAAGTACTTGGGATTTCGTCAGTGACATCCAGGCTGCAAGATCTCAGCCCAACATGAGGAAATAAAGCATACCAAACACATCTCTCGGCTCTTAATATTCAAGGCTTCCTCTTCCCTCCCTCTGCTACTTCAGACCACAGTGACCGGCATTTAGAAACAGGGAAAGACACTCGGCAGGTGTGAACTATCTTAACTCCAGGGGTGTCCATGGGGTGTCCACGGACCCTACTAAGCATCCACCTGCCCATGCTCAGACCATACCCTGCAATCCTGACCCACAGCCAGAGCACTGGTGGGGAGGCAAAGCCCCTGGGCCAGGCCGCAGTACGTTCCCAGTCCAAGCTCTCCGCTTCGGACACTCGCACGTACCAACAAAATAATATCGCTGTCTATTTGCATAGCAAACCAGCACATTCAAAGCAGAGTGCTTCCAGCTTAGTAATTAGACCTTGGGAGGCAAGTGGTGAGATAGCACTATTCGCCTGCTTTTGGGAGATGAGGAAATTGAAACAGAAAGCCAACTGGACTCCCAAAGGACGCAAGGACAGTAGCATCTCAGAAATCGCTGCCTGCCTCTCACTCCCAAACAGTGCCACATATCACAGGAGCACCCTCCTTAATTAACCGTCCCATTACTAAAGGCTAATTTCCAACACCTTTCTCCACATTCAGTTGCTGGTTTTCCCCTAAAAAGAGCCTCAGGGAAGTGAAAGGTTCAAAGGCATTTCAGTAAATACTTTTTACCCAGTGTCACCTGCCCGGCAGCCTGCACAGCCCCCAAGTGGACGGGCTCCATGTCTCAGAGGCCATCAGGAGCGCACGGCCTTGCTGGTGACCGGGCCTGAACGGCCAAGCGGCAAGCAACGGCTGTCAGCAGAATGTCGCAGTCAGAGGCGGCATCCCAAAGGGAGATTAACGGAGCCGCGGGACAGCGTTCCTGCCGGCTCTTCCCCTCTCAGAACGGGATTTCTGCCAGCCAAGCCTCCTTCACCTGCATCAGTCTGCTCAGACCACGTCAGCGAGGGTACGTGGGCTTAAGTCTACTGACATAAAAAAAAAAAACCAACATAAATAAGAAAGCAGTGCAGGTTTGGGTTTTTTGGTTTTTTTTTTAGTATTTCACAGAAACATTATGAGTCAAGATCACATTTTAAGTACTTATTATATAGTTCACTGTTTTCATATCTCTGAGCAAAATATGCCTAGCTGTATGTTGTGGTATCAGGCTGTAAAACAAGTCTCTCTTCTAGGTATTCTAAAATACCAATATGGGAATTTATTTCACAAAATGTATTTTACTCAGAAATATACTCCAGAAAATACGTTGTTGAAGTGTGCGTATGCTCTTAACACCAGACAGAGCTGGCTCCATTTTTCAAAGCCCCACTTACAGGACTGCTGCCAGATATGGTACATGATGAACCTGAACAACTTAAACCTAATAAGAAATAATCTCAGTTGAGAAATACCTTCTGAAAGAACTTGTTTGTTCATTCTTTAGATCCGTTTCTTTCTTGCTTGCCTGCTTACTTTCCTTGCTTTCTCTAAAAGCAACAGCTCCACTATGTGCAACATCAAAATTTATTAAGGGTCGCAGCCTATGAATCAAGAGTGTGGCAAACACAACATGCTTTTTTACATCGGCTACATTAACTACTCCAAATATTCCAGCTCAAGATTTGCAGAGAAAGTGCTGTTAGTCCCTTTGGTACTCTCAAAACACTGTACTTATAGCTCTAACACACTTTCTCAATATATTTTACTGGTTTTAAGACTTAGATAATTTAATTATAGTATTTTTAGTAACTTCACTAGTGGAGGAATTTGTATTTTTCCTAGCTTCTTGTCTTAATGAGAATTTCAGATAACTCCAAGACCTTGCACTCAGAGAGAGCAATATATCAGATTCTTAATAATGAAATCTAAAGCCTCTCACCCCGACAAAACAGGTTCAAGTTCACCCAAAGCCCCTACGAACACAGTAACCAATCTGGCAAAACACTTTAGCACATGCCTAACTTCACACATGCGAGCAGGCCTTTGACTTTTGTGAAACAGCTCGCACATGTAAAGTTAAATATACGCATAAGCACCAAGGTCACAGCTTGAAATTCGGCCATGTGATGGTCCCTCCAGGGATCAACACTTGGCCATAGGCACCAGAAGCATCCTCGGTATCTCCTCTGCAGCTCTGATGGCAACAGGGTCCCACAGACGGGGTCAGAGGGGGGAAAAGGAGCACCAGAGATGGACTGAGACCACCTCCACCCGCACCGCCAACTCTGGTACCAGCCTCTGCTCAGAGCCAGGTAGAGAGAAGAGCGTCGCCAAAACGTATGGCGCAGGGGAGAGAAGACCCTCCAATACATCCAGGTTTCCAAACAGCTCTGCACGAGCACAGGCCCCGCTCCACCGTGGCTCTTGCCTTCCAGAAGCAGATAGGAAAGAGGGAGCACAGCTTTTGGCTTCCCACCCCTCCATGAGTCAGCTTGCAGAGTCTGCTGGGCAGGAAGCGTGGAGAAATAAGCTGCTCTCTTCAAGGCCGCAATAAATTACCTGTCTCCATTTGCTGGAAAGAGGATTTATACTTGCTCTGTGAACTGCTGTAGAAAGATTATTAAGTATTTTCCAACACACTTCATGCTTCTATGCTTTAGTTTGGTACAAATAACTTGAATTAAACTATAAATACTTCAAAAAGATGACGGTTGCAAAGGTTTCTGTACATTCAGTCCTATCTGTAAGAGAAATATCTCTCCTCTTTTATGAGCTTTTTGGCCGCTGGGCAGAGCAAAACGGGTGGAATTTTCTTTTTACAGAGGCAGATCAAGACCACTGTGCACAGAAAAACATCTGGAAGTTTAAACATCTGGCAAAGGTCACAGCAGACAGGAGGTGTCCACTTCCATATCAAATCTCTGTGTCTGCTGAGTCACTGCTGGCATCATCGTTTATGGGATGAGCAACAAAGCCATATTTTCACCAAAGTGTAAAGCTGTTTCTCTTGATTTCAGGAAGGTAGTTCATGTGTTTATTTTAAACAAAAGAACCTACATTTGCCTCATTTCCAGCTGAGATGTGCGAATATTAACAAGGTTAGAATTAGCCACAGTACCAAAAGTCACAGATTTTTAAATTCGCTGGTGCTGTAACCGAGACTGACCACCTGAATGACACAAACCGCTGAGCCTGCCCCCGCAACTTCTGCATGCAGTACATTCAGTCCCATTGAAAACAATCTTCCACTCTTTATTATCTATCAAGGCTATTTTTAGGACTGTAGCGAGATATGAACAAACTGCTTTTTTTTTTTTTCCACCGTGGAGGCTGTGCCTTTTAAGCTGGTTCCAGCGTTTGTGCATACCACCCGTGCCCAAGCAAATTCCAATGGGCTCTTGCAATACTATTGTGGACAGTGAGGAACATGACATCAGGACAGAGAGTACAAGCCCCCAGGAAGGGAAACTGGCTTGCTGCCACTGGGAGATATGTCAGAAGTGCAGCTTAAATTATTAAAAACCATTTTCTTTGGGTGAAGAGGGAGGGGAGGGTTAAACACACATAAATTTGTCCTTTCTGAAAGCTGTGAGCTGAGGCCGTCCCCACCCAGCAATGGGAAGTGGGTGAGCCCAGCCGGTTTCACAGCTCTGCTTCCTTTCTTGGAGATGCAAAGGTGGAAAGTGCGATGAATCAAGTGCCAACAGGGGTGGGGAGGTAAAGGATAGGTGGCTCATCCAGGGGGAGAAAAGAAAGGTAGAGCAGAGGATGTTTTGGGGTGGGGAGAGAAAAGGCACATTGTTCTTTCTCCAGCTCCACAGAGCTGAGCAAGAAGGAACAAAGTCTGGCATGGTATTATGTTTTTTTCCAGGGGAGTCTCTGCCTATGGCTCTTCGCCCAGACATCGCCAACACAAGAGGAAGAGAAACAAAGCTATGAAACTGAGTGGTCCCTGAGGCTGCTGCAATCAAACGATAAGGAGGTTGATAATGCAGTTGCATTGAAATGGCACTTCCAGAGGTTACATAAAGGAGAGAAAGGAAAGGCATGGGATGGGCTGAATAACTGTCTATCTGGCCTCTGCATCTTCCAGGTGGGAAGAAGGAGCCATGGATGGATATCCCTACAGGGAAGCCAAGCATCCAAAGGGTTCTGCAAAGGTATCCTCATGCAGACTTCCTGCAGGCCTGTTCCCCCATGAGAATATCTTTGCTGTGTTCATTTGCTGGACGAAACCTATCTTGGGACTCTAATCCCAGGCCAAATGCAGTAATAAACAGCATCATGCAGGACGTGCATTTCTAAGAATGAGCTTCTGCACGGTCACAGAAAACACTTCGTGCACTCACTGCAAAGTTGGACAAAACGCCACTGTGAATTGAAGCAAAACTAGTGCCTGGCGTTGTGCATTTTGCTAACACATCTCAGAGAGCACTCTCTTTCAGAGGAAGAACAAGGACGACACAATACCATTGTTTTGGAGATTGTTGCTTTTCAGATCCTAAAAGCCAGATCATCTCCATGGTGATACTGCCTGGAAGATAAGCATGCAACAAAATCCTTATTAATTATTTATCAACAGCCCAACTCTATTGTTTGATATGTTGGCAAACTAGGCAGCAATCAGAGGAGCTGCTCGAAGCAGTAACCAGTGCCATCTGCACCCAGTGAGATGCTGATTTAAATCTCAGGGCTTCTGCCCACTACTCTGTTCCATTGTATGGTTGTTCGTGCCATGGATGTTACCCAAGATAAAACGTTGCTATTGTTGTCGCAAGCCAGCAGCTGCACACATAAAGGGCAAGGATGCATGTGCCATGATGCACCTTTCGAGTTCATCTGCTTTTAAGAGGCAAGGGTATTTTTTACATCTGCCTTACTCTGTATGGTAAAAACATATAGCAAACATCTGTGCCTCTCTGCTTTATTCCTCTCTTCCAAATGTATCACATAAAAAGGACTATGATTCTAAAATCCAAAGCTGATTTACTGCCACTCTATCACTCACTATCTGTAGACAAACTCACTCTTGCATCAAGGCACTAGAAGTCCCACAGAATCACAGAATCACAGAATGACAGAATGTTAGGGATTGGAAGGGACCTCAAAGGATCATCTAGTCCAATCCCCCTGCCGAAGCAGGACACCTAGGTGAGGTTACACAGGAAGGCGTCCAGGCGGGTTTTGAATGTCTCCAGAGAAGGAGACTCCACGACCTCCCTGGGCAGCCTGTTCCAGTGTCTGTCACCCTCACTCANACACATCTCAGAGAGCACTCTCTTTCAGAGGAAGAACAAGGACGACACAATACCATTGTTTTGGAGATTGTCGCTTTTCAGATCCTAAAAGCCAGATCATCTCCATGGTGATACTGCCTGGAAGATAAGCATGCAATAAAATCCTTATTAATTATTTATCAACAGCCCAACTCTATTGTTTGATATGTTGGCAAACTAGGCAGCAATCAGAGGAGCTGCTCGAAGCAGTAACCAGTGCCATCTGCACCCAGTGAGATGCTGATTTAAATCTCAGGGCTTCTGCCCACTACTCTGTTCCATTGTATGGTTGTTCGTGCCATGGATGTTACCCAAGATAAAACGTTGCTATTGTTGTCGCAAGCCAGCAGCTGCACACATAAAGGGCAAGGATGCATGTGCCATGATGCACCTTTCGAGTTCATCTGCTTTTAAGAGGCAAGGGTATTTTTTACATCTGCCTTACTCTGTATGGTAAAACCATATAGCAAACATCTGTGCCTCTCTGCTTTATTCCTCTCTTCCAAATGTATCACATAAAAAGGACTATGATTCTAAAATCCAAAGCTGATTTACTGCCACTCTATCACTCACTATCTGTAGACAAACTCACTCTTGCACCAAGGCACTAGAAGTCCCAAGTCAGTGTGATAAATTTTAAATCAAAATTTTATTTGCATAAGCTGAGGCACAACGTGTCAGTGCCTCTTGTAGAACGAGGGTATGATTACCTCGGGTTTAATTCTCCTTTTTTGGTCCTGCTGGACATAGTTGCTGTTATCATAAAATATCATTAACAATTCATCAATTGAAGATGAATTAACTAATCACAAATACTAGGCAAGGGGGTTATATCTTCTTTCTAGTTCCCTCTTTATTGACAGAGAAAAACACGCCTGTGGAACCAAGATTTACTAAGCAGTAGAAGGCACCAGATGAACACATTTATGCTGTACATATACAAAGTGGGTGCCAGGAGGAACACGTACAACACCCTTCCTCCACTTCTTTCCTCACCCCCGCATACGGTGCCTGTTAACAGGATTTGTGAGCGCATTTCCTGAGTAACTACTGCCTTAGTGAAGAATTTCCATCCCTTCATTGTTTGGTACCCGCTGTCCTCAGCGCGTATATGAAGCCTGGCATATTTACACCGTGCATTCTCCGGTAAATTTACCTGGCAGACCTTTCTTCATTTAACACTGAGAATCCTGGCCTTGAGTCATCCTTGCTACCAGATGGATCTCAGAGCTCTGTTTTAATCATTTCAGGAGTGATTTACCACTAGGAATTTAAAAAAAACATTCATCTAGTTTAGCATAGATCTGATTTCCAACAGCACTCAAAAAACCAAGTTAGCAACCTGGTTATTGATTCTTCGCTGTGAGGCAGTGAATGTTGAAAACAGGGAGAAGGGAGGGCTGCAGAATTCAGACACGGACAGTCCGCTGGTGTATGTCAGGAATCTACCAACAAACTTCTCCCTTCCCAAAATAAAAGTGTTTCATACACCATCACTGAAATTCCGAGTCGTAGGGCTGTTCAGTTTTAGAAGAAAGATCCTACAGGGGATCACCATCCCTAACAATAACGAACCGCTGCCCACAGTGCTGCCTCAAGTTGCCCCTTCACACCCCTCCTCACTGTCCCAATAGCAGCTACTGCAAATCCGCATCCACTTCAATCCCCCCTGATCCACAGCGAAACGAATTTGCCCTGGTAACAGCAGGGGTTGCAAAGGATTTGCTGAAGAGCAGAGATGTGACAAGACGAGGTTATTAAAGATGTTTACAGCCCTGGCCTGCCGGGACTGGATCCCGAGGCCGGCACCCCAGGATAGGCCCTGTCCTGTGCTGACTTGGAGAAAAGAGTGGGACTGCTTAGATTTTTTTCTTATTCGCTTCTAAACATAACTCCATATCCTTCTGAATATCCAAAGATGTAATATCTAATACTTTAAAACGTCCATAACTGAGCCTGCAAAAAAAAAAAAAAAAAAAAAGGCAGTCTTATGATCTAATTCTGAAGGACTAAAGAAAAATTTAAAAAAAAAATGGCTAAGTTGAAGTTTTGGGGCTGTCATGCACTGATCGATGGAACACGATCTCTTTTCCAAAGTCTAATAACCCACAAATATCCCATCCAACTACCTTCAAGCTTTCAAGGGAAGTTCATGTTTTGGCACATAAGAAATTATATCTGGAAAGAAACTGGGGCAGGGGATTTCCCAGAGGCAACGGAGGTTCATAACTGTAATTAAAAGAAAAAAAGTGCTTTACAACCTCAACTATGGATCGTTCCCCCTTAATAGATGTTAACCAGCACAGAATGCCGTATTCACTGAAAAGATGAAAACTGCATTTACAGTTAACTTCTGGTGAAGTTGCCAAGCAGATGTTTATTTCTGGCTTCCACATTTACTAAAGCCAAATGCTACACTGAATTGGGATTTCACAAAGTCTAACTGCTTTTCTTCCTGGTTACAATTTTGTTAGAACCAAAAAGCAAAGGGGGGGGTGGGAAGAGGGGGGAAAAAGCAGAAAAAAGAATTGACTTCATTTTTAAGTAGGAAAAAACCTGGTAGCATCCATTTCTATCATGTCTGTTTATATCATAGTTTACATAAGGTTAGAATTGTGCAATCGTTACTGATTAACTTCCAAACACAGCACAGGTCCGTCCAGCACATGTGGAAGAGGAAAAGTCACTGGAAGCAAATCCGGTGTCAGTCAGCCTTTTAACTTCTGCAAGGCTGTGTGCAGACTATTTAGCACTAATTAAATTACTGGCAAGTCAGGCTAAAGAGGAGTGAAAGAATTCACAAGCCCCAAGTTTACTGTTCTCAGTGTTACATGAGTATTACAGATTCCCCCTCCAAAAAAACTGCAAGATCGATTTCACATTAATTTTGAGGCTTGATCTCACAGCTACCACAGCTGCTGATGTAATGCAAAATGCTAACCTGGGGCAGCAGAGAGGGACTTTAATTCAATGTTGGTTTTCATTGTGAATAAGCAGTGAACCACGCTGAAGTAATCCTCCAAAGCAGGAGTGCACACTGCTGAAGGCACTGATTTGGGGATGAAACACAAACCAAAGATTTTGGCTACTTCGTTATAAAACGCCCTTTATAACTTTCTAAAGATTAGAGTGCCTGGATTGAGTTCCAGTTTGAAAATTGCAGTCTCCTGTAATTCCTCCCAATAATTTAAATTGGAAATGGGGTAATTCACACCCTCTAAGCAACTGCTGCAAACTATTGCAATGTGCTGCTAAATAATTGCTAAATAATGGTAACCTTAGCAGTTACCAAAGTCTCTAAAGTGATTTTGCACATGTTTAGGTGAAAGATGCTATATCAGTGCAAGGCTGTAATTCACATTAAACAAGGAAGAATGCTGGACGTTGTTTAAACTCTTTCTTAGAACTATTTTCTTCCAAGAAGCCACCCGACAGCACATTTTCATTCATTAGTACGTTCTGCTTGGGGAAGTTGTGGGTAAATAAACGTAAATCAGCTTATTCCCTGTCTTTCATTAAAGTTTCTGTGAGTTCAGAGAAGCCTCAGAACCTCCGAGAGCTTTGCACATCTTTACAACGCCTCTTCTGCCACAAAAGTATTGTGTGGATCTTTTAATTTTTCTCTCCTGGTTCTGCAGTCCTTCAAAGAAAAACCGAAGTGCTATTTCACCACGAAAACTACAATAGTACAAGGAAAACTTGGGAAGACTCTTCTTTTGAAGAAACGTCCATACCTTCAGACACCACACCGCTCATTAAAACCCAGTATCATAATGCCTGACCACCTCAAATTCCTAATTTAACTAAGCGGAATTTTGAAGTGTAGAGAGATTTTAAAGGTGAGTTTATAGAGTTTAGGCTTTTGGATTAACACTGATCAGTAGGGATTCATTGCCCAACAATGCGTGTAAACAGCACAGTTGCAAGGGTTAATGACACAGAACTATCAGAAGCACCTATATCTAGTATATTTTTCTAAATTGATATAAGGCGGGTCAAAATAAAAACGTCACTTCCTGGTGAGAATCCAGTGAACCATAAACCCATATCCTATCTGGAAAAATATTCTTGGAAAACAAAAAGATTGGCAAACGTGTGTATCAAAGCCTCACCCAGGTTATTTTGCTCCAGGGCTTGCAGATCACTTTGCAGTATTAAATTTGGGTTTGTAAAAGCACTGCTCCAGTATTACATTGTTCTGCCTGGATATTACCTATTTAATGGTCCCTTTTTGGAAGGGACCATCCTAGAATTTATGACAGAACGTGGTGGAATTGCTACAGAGGGAGGAAAGGAGCTTGCTAACATTTCTTCCCCATCCGTCTCTGATGTCTGAGAAATACTTATACCCCTGAAGATAGAGGAAACTCCTGTTGCTCCCCTCTGTTTATCGAGAGTAAATTACCAGGGCCACCCTAATGGCTCAGTGGAGAGAGTAACACAGGAACACTCTTGCTCCCTGCAGCCATCTGGGCTTGGAACAAACATGAGAGCGTGAGGAATGAATTATGCTTTCCTACAATTAAGTGGCTGGCGATCAAGCAATTCTGCAGCCTTAAATACGTAACTCTAACTTTTCCTGCTAGAAGAGTTGTTCACAACTGCCGGCAGTTGTTATAAGTAGTTATGGGGAGGGTTAACTTTGGAGGGGACAAACAGCAAAGTAATATTTTTTTCTAGGTGGAAAGCTTTTGGCAAAGAACTCCCCCAGACCCTGTGATCTCCAGGACTATTGCCCCCTTCTTCAACACGCACAAACACCTTTTTTGGCACGTGTTTTGGCTGGGGTCAGCTGAACAAGGGAGAGTTAGCACTCAAGATTTGCGGGATCCCCTTGCCAAAAGCTAAGCTGCGAGGTAGGGCAACAGCAGCAGCGCAGGCTTCCCGGTCCACCCTGCCAGTGACCTTCACACAGACTTGGACATACCACCTTCCTCAGGGTGAGGAGCAATTCCCTCTCACACTGCTCGGTCCAGAAATTCATCTCGGCAAATACCACAAATCATGTCAGACCGAGCAGGACTATTAAAGCAGTGCTGCGCAATGTGAATTGCTGTCCACGAGGGACCAGAGCGAGAGACTGCCTAACCCACTTTGTTTAACTTTTTACTTAAACAATCCTGAAAGGGGAAGCTGCATTGCTACTCTGGAAATTACAACTTTAATCTCATTTGAACCACGCATTCCTCAGTTAAACTGCAGAAATAATTTAAGAACCAACTCCCAAATAAGACACTTTTCAACATTTCCTACATTTCCTGGAAAAGCATTACCTCTGATGCCGTGAAGTAAAAGTAGGCTTATTAATTTAACCAGGTTGAAGTTCTTCCAGTAGCCCAAATAAACTCTAATGTCAGCCTAATTACAGGCATTGCACTGGTTTTGCATTTTCACATTCCACAAAGCAACAACCTGCAACACCACTGGAACATCAATCATTTCCAACTCAACCCCACAAACCATTTGCACACATTGCATTCATCACTTACTTGGACTACGTTGCCCATGGCAGGAATCAATAGTGTTTCATTGAAAATAATCAATAGTGCTTCACCGAAAATATACCGAGCTTTGTTTCCCCTTAACACTTACAGCTTCCTCAAGTTTGCCTTAATGCGCATGTTGCAGCTCAGAGGTGCCAACATTTACTGAGTTGTTTAAACATCGTTTAAAGTTTTGCTGGGCAGATAAGAATAATAACTTGGGCGTACAGTAAAACAAAGATATAGCTGTTTGTGCCAAACATTCAGTTTATGGCAATACTTCACAGGAATTATTCCCCATAACAACTGAACTGTCATATCCTACAACTACATCCCAGGCAACCTCCCAGCTGAGCTCACTATGGCTGCTGTCTGATGTGCTCAACATACAAACACCCAGAACTACCCAGATGTTCTCTATGTAAAACATTTGGTTTAAAACACGCAGTGCTCCTTTCCAAAAAGCCATTACATTTGTTTAATGGACTCACACAGTTCAACTAAAATATCCTGGAGCAGACATTTGACTGCAACTCTACTCTACAAGACCCATCTGCAAAAAGAAAAAAGAAAGAAAAAGTAAATGAGAATGCTTTACATGATTTATGCTGTCTTTATGATCAGCCAGTTCATAAAATACAAGTTCTGCTCTACAGACAATAACACAAATCGCTTTCAAGTGTATTGTTTAGTCCTTGCCTGTGTTAAACAAATATTTCAATTGAAACAAAGGGCCAAACTCTACTCTTCAGTTTACAACAGTGTTAATGTAACCGAGAGCAGCATTTTACCCACAGACATCACAGGGGATGCAATTTTTTGTTTTACACTTGGAGTGAGTGAGTAATGACATCCAGTAATGATAACCAGTTACATTCACGGCTGCAGAGTTTTCCTTTCATCTGAGAAAGGCTGGAAGGAGGTTAAAGTACAGCATGAAATCCTTCTCCCCAGTGAATTCCTTGCGAGCAATGCACGACCCGCAATGAGGCACTTCACAGGTCCCATTACACCATATTTTCATCATGAAATGCCAGACAGGGTGAACTGGGAGAATACATTTGTTCCACCGAAACAGAGAGGTGGGTAGAAAACTCTCAAACTACATGTTGGGGGAGGAGGGGGCAGAAATCATTGTTAAAAAAAGATGGGAAGTCCCTGGTCTGGATTTAAAGGCACTGCATGGTGTAGCTGAAGGCCCTCACTCCTCCCAGGTTGTGAGGACACAACGGTGACCAAGTGGTACCAATGGGTGATCAACAGTGGTACACAGCAGTGACCAGGCTCCAAGACACAACAGCTGGTGGGCTTTGGAAAAATGGGCAGCATCCCTTCAAAGTATGACTACAGCCATGAAAGAGGACCTTCGCTTCATGAGC
Organism: Pampusana beccarii; assembly: GCA_013399365.1. Lineage (NCBI taxonomy): Eukaryota > Metazoa > Chordata > Aves > Columbiformes > Columbidae > Pampusana > Pampusana beccarii. The sequence goes on along the minus strand of VWYH01004173.1, from coordinate 268,631 downwards.
GACCTTCTGGAAATGGTTACACCCATACAGGGAACAGAACGGTTCAGCGCAGCGCTGGAGCTGCGGTCGACCTCAGCATTCGCTGCAGCTCCACCACAGACTTTCCAAATGAACCTCAGGGAAACAATTTACCCCCTGGGTGCCCAAAGTGCAGCTGTGACAACAGACTCCTACAGGAGACGGAGCTTAAGCCGATGACTCTTTTCATTATTTCGCCTCATTTCGGCACCCCAAAGAGAACAAACGTGACAAGGAAAGAAGCGCGAAGGATGCTCACGTATAGGCCTGGTTCAAAATGCGTCTTCCCAAGAAGGCAATGTGGATGCCTCTCAGCTGTGTCCCTATGCAGGTCAGCTCAGCCTGTATTGCCCCCAGCCAGTATTTTTACAGGCATTTTCACCTTGCACTGGAGCGCAGCTCTCTCGTGCTCCAGGCTGTGTGCCATTACAGCAGGCACCAGCCGAGAAGGTTGCACTGTCCTCTCTTCTCCCCTCTCCCTCTAATCTGCCCTGGTGAGGCTGCATCTGGAGTACAGCATCCAGTTCCGGGCTCCCTGGCTTAAGAAGAACAAGGAATTGCTGGACAAGGTCTAGCAGAGAGCTACAAAGGTAATTAAGGGTCTGTAGCATCTTTCTTAGGAGGAAAGACAGTGAGTTGGGTCTGTTCAGCCTGGAGAAGAGAAGCTGAGAGGGGATCTCATCAATGTTTATAAATATCTCAAGGGTGGGTGTCAAGAGGATGGGACCAGACTCCTTTCAGTGGTGCTCAATGATAGGATGAGGAGCAACAGGCACAGGAGGTTCCATCTAAACATGAGGAGAAACTTCCTTACTTTGAGGGTGCCAGAGCCCTGGAACAGGCTGCCCAGAGAGGTTGCGGAGTCTCCTTCTCTGGAGACATTCAAAACTCCCCTGGACACATTCCTGTGTGATCTGCTCTGGTGAACCTGCTTTAGCAGGTGGGTTGGACTGGATGATCTCCAGAGGTCCCTTCCATCGTTCTGTGATTCTGTGTAATCATCCTCCCAAAGGCTTTTTTTTTTTTCCCCATGCCAAAACAACGACCCACAGCACAGCCTTGCCGAAACTGCTGCTGAGTACCATGCTGTGTGTCCCTGGCCACCCAAGAGACCAGCTGGCCTTCGCTTCTCCTTCCCCAGCCAAACTCCGCCAGCGAAGCTACAAGATTCGATTTCTGCAGAGTGAGATGGCAAAAATACACAAATAAATGACAGCTGCAAACACGTGCCCTGGGAGCTGTTTTTTTAACAAATGCTTCGCCGTCTTCCACTGTCAAACTTGTGTGCGAAATACTTAATCTTTTTGCATCAACAACAAAAACCACAACAAAACACCGTTTAACAAAAAGCAACATTTGCTTAGTTACCACAAGGCTCAAACGGGTATTTTTATCCAACCATCATCACTACCTCTTATGATTAAAAAAAATATTCACACTCACTGTTAAAATAACACTTGTACCTCAGATAAAGGGGGATTTCATTCACCATCAGGCATTTTCAGGGAAGTTAGAAATCGTAGCAGAGGTGAAATGCCTTTTTGTGTTTGCGAAACATGATATGGAGGCTTTGAGATCTCCATCGACAACAGGACCTGAATCTTTCTGATCTACCCATGAATGGCTAAACTTAGACTCCAAACTTGGCACTGTATCTTTCCACAGGAACAAAGAGGGGCAGGAGACCTTACTTTTCCCCAGACCACCATCCCAGGGGACCCAGTGGCAAAGGGCCTCAGGCGCCATGTTGGAGATGGGGCTGAGGGGAGGTGGGAAATGCTGGCAGGGAGAGGGGAAGGCCCAGCAGGCACCCAGAAATTAACAGTTACATGGGTCACACATTAATCTAAGTGACCTCAGCTGTCTTCTTAACACTTACAAACCAAAAGACCTGCATTTATTTTGCGATATTGCATTCACCTACAACTGGGCAGTGTGGTTTCGAACATGCCAGCCATGCCAACCTCTCTTCCCACAGCTGCTGTGTGGCTGGGTTTGGAGGGTTTTTGGTTTGTTGTCGTTGTTTGTTTTAAAGGAAGAGAACCACCCATCAAAGTATTTTATTCTTTTCCTCCACTGGTAGGAACAAAACCTGAAAAAGTTCACACTTGAGCAAGACCCATTGAGAGCCAGTGGCAGCTTTAAGGGCTGATGTCTTGTAAACCACCAGAGCTAGAAGCAAATTCCCATCTGTCTTTGGAGAGTTTGAGAACACAAACATTTACACCATGCAATAGTTTAACAGACTGAATTGGGGGTTGATCCATGGTCTTTAGTTCAAAAAATACCAAAAATACTGAGCTCGATGAGAGTATTAAAACAGCGCAACAGCACGGGATGGCTACAACCTCGCCCCTCCACCCTCCCTGCTTTGCAACACTCAGCAAAGGTTACAGGAGGGCCTCCACATCTATTGAACATCTGGCATTTTTGGTGTGGGTCCAGGATGTTTGATGGGTATGGCCAGACACCATACACTCACGGAGTATCTCACCCAGCCCCCTAGCGTTCAAAGGTCTAGGATCCCCAAATTTATACAACGTACATGTTGCCTGTGAAGACAACGGTGATAAATATATTCTGTTTAAAAGCAGATACTTCTCAAATCATAACTTGCAGATGCTCAAAGTCTTTCATGTGGGAAAGACAAATGAGAGCCATAGAGACTGATTTTGTAGCCAGGGAGTACAGGAAGCAACAGCAGGAGAACACTATTGAAAGCCTGGATACACTTATGGCTTTAATGAATTGGTCATCAAATATAACAACACACATATGCAGTTTTTACCTTGCTTTGTAGTTCACTCCCAGCCCACCCCCCCCAGCTATTCCCCATATATCTAGCAAAGTGGAGATTATTTTGAGTTTAGTTTATTAAATGGACACACATTGTATCCACATCTGCTGGAAAACATTTGAGGGAAATGCTGACAAATATCATTTGCATATTTAGTCAGAGACCTTTTCATCTGTGATATTTCCTCTGACATACCAATTATCCCAAGTACATCCACCCATCAGGGCTAATGACAAGAGTTCTTTCTAGAAAGCATCAGGTGCGCACCAGGGCGATTTAGAGACAAATCCCGACTTATGTAGGAGGCAAGTAAGAGAGAAGATCAATATTCTCTGTGGGTCAGACATTCATACATCAACACGCCCATTACTGGTGGCGTGCAAACCACCAAAACTGTACCCCAGAGCTGGGCACTGACAGGAACCCCAGGCCAGGAGCTGCTGAGGCTCTTGCCACCCCGCACAGTGGAGGAGTTTGCAGCTCCATCGCTGCTTCTTGCCCTCCATACTGCGAGCTCCTATCCCACCCCGAGCCTGGAGGCAAACCTGTGCTTCTGGCTTCGGAGCATCACCCTGGGCTGTGGCAGAAAACACGTGGTTTAGTCAGACTCGACACAGAAAGAGGGTACAAGGCGACAACGAGGAGAACAACGGTGTCCTGCCGAGAGGAGCGTGGTTGTACAGCAAGAGGAGAAGCTCTGGCATCAGCATCCTGGTTTGCGAGGACGGAAGGTGCGCAAGCATGGTACAGGAGGCAGAGACCCGAGCCAGGGAGATGCCCACATCAAAGCAAAGGTCATCAGCGAATTTCCGAATCCCTGGTTATGTGGGCTTTGGAAACACGTCCCAGATGCTCTGCACTTGGATTACCACGGCTGTACGCATGTTGAAGTGCCGGTGTTCAAGGCTGGAATACCTGGAACTGGTTTTCAACCCACGTTCGGCATTCTTCCTTGGCACTGTCATAACCACCACGTGCCTCCTCCCGATTCCTCACCCCAGCAAAGACTCTCTAGTTATTTATTTACCAGACAAAACACAGACTAACTAGGATTAGAGTTCTGTAAAGAATAAACAATTGCTCACAAGAACTCCGCATTCCACACAGTTTTATTCAACATGTATGACCCCAAACTACAATATATACAATAATTGTCTCCACATGTCAAATCCACATTGCGGTTCCTAAAAAATAATAATAATTTTTAGAACACATGCCACCAAAAAATGCAGTATATTTTAGCCATATCTAATGAAAGACTTTGTACAAGCAATTTCCATTCTGTTGCGTTCTTTAGCATATGGTGCTCTGAAACCATTTGTAATAACACTTAGGCATTTTATAGTGTTTTTAGCTCAAGGCTGCATTATAAACATTGGCTCCAATTCTGTTGTGAATTTCACATTTAGAGGGATCACACTAGGTATGTATCAGGCCAAAATGTGCCCTGTTAATTAGTCTAATTTCCCTATATTAAGTAGCATGCCTTTGGAAAGGAATACACTGAGACACAGGGAAGTTAAGTGACCTGCCCAAAAATCGCTCAATCCAATGGAAAAAAAATATGGAAGCAACACTACTGGAAAGTTTTAATTTCTTCACTTGTTAAGGAGTCCAAAATCTTTGAAGGAATATCACTTGATGCCCACTCAGAGCTCAGCAAGAACATGCTGTTCTTGAATTCGGTAAAAGATTTGACAAGCTAACATATTCAGATGACCCCTTACTGGCTAGTGATTAATTCAGACTTCCATACCACTGAACCATACTCCCTTGAACAAATCTGCTTCTCCAACAAGAATTCTCAGTACAGAAAACAAGTATTTTGTACTGGTACCCTTCTCCTAATGACAGCCCTTGATGTTGAAGTCTTCTTTGACATTTCAGTTATACAAGTGTTCATGTGAAGACTATAGTAATTTTACACAGCCAGGTGGTAACTTCTATTGTAATAATATTACAATATTCACTGTGAATTACATCAGATTAAACGCAGTGGGGTTTTGTCTTTTTTTTTCCTTTTTTTCTTTTTTAAACCAGAGTCTAATCTAATAACTAAGGGCGGAACAAATAAATTAACAGCAAAACCATTTTCAAGCCCATACACTCTTTCCAACTTCTATCCATTCCAAATCTAGAACTTCCATGCTTGGGTACAATTTTTACCGAGGATGACCCCGAGTTTCACCAACACGTCTTCAGCACCACGAAAACACTGTCCAGATTTAATCACATTACGAGTCGCTAAAATAACTCGGTTTGCACATTTAAAAAAAAAAAAAAATTAAAAAAAAAGATTTTGGCAATAAATTTTGCAAGAATCCCTCTTCGGGTGAGGAAGCCCTGTCCCCACCGAAGTGCTGCGCAGATTCTGCTGGCAGCGAGCAGCTGGGAAGCAGGCGGCCTGGCAGCGCGCTGCGCACGGGTCATGGCGCTGGCACGCAGAACAAAGCAGGAGGCAGCAGCGCAAGTGGAGCACAAAAGGATTCAGGAACAGAGACCCGAGCTGAACGTCGCACAGGGACAACAACCCAGGGTAAAGAGAGAGCCCGGAGGGCAAGAGAGACTGAGCTCTGCAGGAGGAGGCTATCATCTCTAGGACCCTCATGTTACATACCCTGTGCATCTGGGAACATCAGGTATTAGGTCAGGGGTGTCGAACTCATTTTCTCCAGGGGCCCGCATCAGCCTCGCGGTTGCCTTCAAAGGGCCGAATGTAACGTTAGGACTGTACAAATCTAGGAGTAGTTACTTTTAGGGTAACTCAAGGGAGAACCCAGCACCATCTACTGTCTTCATGCCCCATGCGTGGGATGGGCCAGAGGTGGTTAATACACAGCTTACCTAAGGCTGACATAAGTGTAACTGTGGATTTCTTGGCTAACAAACATCGAATACACAACATGAACAAAAGTCCTAACCTTACATTCGGCCCTTTGAAGGCAACCGCGAGGCTGATGCGGCCCCTGGGGGAAAATGAGTTTGACACCCCTTTATTAGGTTGTACACTCAAAACTGGCTGATACTTCCGATGATTTTGGCTTTAGTTGGCAAGTTTTCCTTTCTCATGTATAAAACAGGGTAGTGATACAAGCCATCGTTACTGCTATCCGAGTGTATTATCATAGCTGTGCAGGCCACATTCACGAATCAGGATCCTGCTGTGCAAAGTACTGTACAAGCACTTCACATCTCAGCAGTGTTGTGTAGATACTTCCACTGGTGTCTGCAATGAAGGAAGATATCCTAATAAGAACAACAAAGACCCTCAAAAAAATAAACAGTTCTGCATTAGATTTGGACACCATCCTGCACACTGAGCGATCAAGATAAAAATCAATACGAAGTAGTGACGCAGATGCTAACTGAAGTAGAAGTTCTCAGGAAAAAAAATGGAAATATATATGGAAATGTCATTAAAGATGATGAGAGAATTCAGGTGCATAAGAGGGAAGAGAGGAATACCAACATTTTCTATATCAGCAAAGCAGATGAGAGAATTGGGACAAACGTTCCACCTGGCTTCCACTGTCCTCAGTGACCCACAAGCACATTTTTATCTTGTTATTTGTAACCCTTAAAAACCACACCGCAAACAAACAAGGCCTTAATTACTGACAGGACAGAGCTGGCATTGTTGGTGCTCATGTTTTGGTTTTGTGATGATACACAGAAATACAATCAGCAAAACAAGGGTCCTCCTTTCAAGTAATCTGTTGCTGTTTCAGTGTTTAAAAAACCCTGCATGACTCTTCAAAAGCATCAGGAAGCAGGACTGTTTTCAAAGTGAAGATTTTCACTGGACTTGCAACTAAAAATATTTCTGCTGCTCTAAAGTTAGGGTTTGTTTTCCTTTTTTTTTTTTTTTTTTAACAAGACTTTAATTCTGAAATCAATTTCATTTGGCAACATCTTTCTACTTGCCTATGCAAAAGAGATAAGTAAGATGCACCACCGCACGTAACATAAATATGCACCACATATTTTTCATGTTGGGCTGCAGCTTGTCATCAATTCCCAAAATAATTAACTTTCTGGAAGAACGGCTGGAGGAGAATAGTGCTTCCTCCACCTGCTGGTGAGGAGGAAGAAAAGATGCCCCGGCTCTCAGGCGGGGACAGGGAGGTGAAGGTGGAGGGGAGGCCCCTGCAGCTACTCCCCATCACCTCCCAAGTGCAGCCTAAGGAGAGAAAGGGAGAAATAGTCCTGACTTTTGCAAAGGGCAAAATCTGTCCCGAGGGCAGATAGTAACCAAAAGAAAGTGCAGATAGAGGATGCTTCAGGAGAGGTTCTAACAAAACAATCAGCAATGTTACAAAGCTCCAGGTTCGGCAGTGGCAGGGAGAGCAAGTGGCTCTCACCAGAGCACCTTGCAGGAGAGCACCCGCAGGGAGCTGTGAGCCAGCTGGGTATCGAACCCCTAGGTTAAACTCTGTTGGGAGTGCCCCAGGCAGCCTAACAGGGTTTACCTGGTGTCTTCCACGTTTTAGAGAGCTCCCTGCTCCTTTACTACTATTAATTTAATTCATACTAATGCATTTTTGTATCCAGGCATTGCTTTCTGTATAATGTCAGGCAAAGACAGATAACAAGACTGAAAATGCCCATCTGTAATTTAAAGTTGCATTATAAGGAGTATTTATGCCAGTGGAATCATATACTCAATGAAGAACCCAGCACCATCTACTGTCTTCATGCCCCATGCGTGGGATGGGCCAGAGGTGGTTAATACACAGCTTACCTAAGGCTGACATAAGTGTAACTGTGGATTTCTTGGCTAACAAACATCGAATACACAACATGAACAAAAGCTCAGTTCTTTGGTTTAAGTGCAAGATGACAAGTGGAGAAAACACCCACAGAAATGTCAACATGAGTGTTACTTCACAGGCTTGTGATATCATCTCTTCATCCTTACACTTACTAACAGGTGCCTTAATTTAAAATACTATAAGTTACACAGTGTATACAGAGCCAGTACTAATGAAGGAAATCTTGCTGGCAAAATTAAGCACTTCATACGTCATGTGGTAGGCAATATTTTAACTGCTTCATGCAGCAGGCAATGCTGTCTGTGGTCACTGCAGTAACTAATACACAAACTCACGTAAGTTGTTTTCAATAACAAGCTAAATATATCATACAACCTACCCCAGAGCTTATGGCAGAAAGCTTTACGATCACGTTCCACTTGGTTACGAGGAAAGACAAAGAAAATAAAGCGATGTGAATAAATCTCCAACCTGTTAATAAGCGCCAAATATTATTTTCATTCAAGTCAACAGAAATCTTGCTATTGATTTCCAATGGCACAGGACTAAAGCACATCTGCACCTTGGACTGAACTGTCTTCTCACCTTGGTTTTACTTCATTAACTCAAATCTGTCAATTTCGATTTCGCCCCTGAGCTCTCTGTTCCTGCAGATGATGACAAATCCAAAGTTCGTGCTTTGTACTAAAAGCCTGGCTAATCACGTAAGTATCTTTATGAAATGCCGCACAGCTAAAGAAATAGCTAAATGGGCAAGAGAGGCAAAAAGGCCAAATAGGAGAATCATTTGGACGAGGCTGACGACTGGGAACACGATGTCGCTGCCAAGGTCCAGCTTTGCAATCTGTTACCAGACAGCCTCAAACACCTGCTTACCACTGCGTAAAGAAAAAGATGATTAGCTAAACCAGTAGCGGAATAGGAAGCAAACAGACTGGACTAGAGCGACCTTGGGACTCTCGCTACCTCACTGCTGGCTGGGAGGTGATTTGCATCAAGCGCAAGAGACGGCGCCCACCGCATCGCTCGCCCTGAGCATCCCCTGCTGGGTGGGCACGGGGCAGCATCCAGACCGACCTGCTCACAGACACTGCCTGCTAGTAAGAACTGAGGAGAGAAAAGGGAAGAGAAATAGGGTGAGGAAAAAGATGAAGGAAAACTCTGGCCCTATCTGATCAGTCATCCTGTCGGTGCTCTCATCTCACCCATGGAAAGCAATCGGTGTTCACTGCAACAGCCAGGCAAGGGAACTGTCAGAAAACAAGAAGGGCTTTTCCATTCTCTTAGGTCTGGCTGGATTCCTGACAACTAGCTTTTATTCTGTAAACAGACAAAATGTGGATATTTTACATACACTCACAGATGTTAAAGTTCAAACAGACAAGTTACACCAGAACTCGCCTGTAGACTTGTTAATAATTATGAAGTGCCACACGCCAAGGTTTGTATTACTACAGTACAAAACTCACACCCTGGTAAGAATTTCTTTAGCTTCTACATACCAGCTGACAGAGCAAGTGTAACATTTTTATTGCATTTAAGATCGCATGGGTATTCTGATTTTCACCCTCTCCATTTCAAGATGGTATCAGCTGTATAAATTCAGTTCAGACTGCATCGTCTAAGTATCCTTAGCTGTGCCCCTCAAATGCTTGACAGTTAGCAAAATACGGAAAGACCAGGTGTGTTGTTAACTCAGGAGATGGACATCCATGCTACATCCTTTTGTCTGAGAGGGCCCTTCCCAAAACCAAATCTCATTTACAATACAGTCACCTTTAATTTATCAAGTCTTGTAAAAACAAGGTGGTTTTGATGAATTTGCTTATTTCTTACATTTGGTAATGTAACTTAAAAATAATCTACTTACAAACTAATAGTTAGTATATAACATAGCCCTGGAGCTTTTGTTAGCCCGAAACTGTAGAACAGCCAAGACAGCAAACTTTAAAAATCATGGACCAGAGGCGAGCATGTGCAGAGATGTCCATCTCTGGTTTCTCTTTAGCCAGCCTCCAAATGAGCTAACAAACTGCAAGCATACATGATATGACTCTACAACTTGGCCGAAACCCTCGTTTTCACTGTCGACACAAAGACATTTAGTTGCAAATTAAGTGTTCTTTATTAAAGCCATGGCATCTGCAATTTCATTTTCTGTTTAACAGTTGCTTCTGCCTCTGGGTGTGTGTCGAGCTTCCAGGCAACCGAAAGGGAAAGATAAATGAGACAAAACCAGCAACGTCACTAGGGAAATGCCTTGCTTTTACATGAAGTCTAGTGAAAACTCAATTAGTCTACTTCATATGAAAAGCAGCATTAAAGACCTCTTTAGAAAAGCATCTATTTGTCTGGGCAGTCTTCAATGCAATGCCTGCCTCTCATTCGCTTGCCCTCTGTGAACAGCTACATACTTTGGGGAAGGAAAAATGACAATAACTCTGACTAATGTGTACATTTCTTCAATTGCATTTCTGCGCCCTGCTGGAGCGCTATACCGACGAGGAAATGCTGAAGCTGAGTTATTGCTGGACAACCTCCGGGCTGCTTGAAGTCCCGAGCCAGCCGGCACCGCTGAGCGGTGAAACGGATCGTAAAAACCAATGGGGCTGGGTTGCAGTCCCGGCGATTTTTTTCAGGTGTCAGCAAAGTTCAGGTCACAAAAGTATGACCGAACCACAGCGTTTTTAACCGGAAAACCGACGTTTGCCCTTCTGACAGTACTTTGTGAGCGGCTTTGGCTAGCCAGGAGATGTGACAGGTTTCACCAATGCATGAATTTCCAGTGGGGAAAGAATAACTGTTTGCCGTTGACCCGCATGTCAAAATAAAGCAAAAACAATAAGCCACCCTATTTTTCCAACAATAACACATCCTTTTAAACTGTAACGATGTGCTACTACAATACCACCCTCCATCAAAAAAAAAGGAAAAAAAAAAAAGTTTCTCCATAGGATTTGCACCCCAGACAAAGCCCCGGCTCCCAGGGACCGTGGGTGGGATGCTGACCCGGGCCCCGCGGGTTCTTGCCTCCCCGAGTCACGCCAGCCCTGCACACGGACGGGTCTCCCTCCTGACGGGTCCCCGAGGGAATGCACCCAGCCGGCTCCATTCTGAGGTAGGTGTTGGAAAGAAAAATTATACATATATGTATATATACATCTATACAACAAAAAGGGAGAAAGAAGCCCCTCCGCCTGCCTTACCACTCTGCCAGAAAACCTCTCGATGGCCCGCTTGACTTTGCCATAAGTGCCTTTGCCCAAGGTCTCCTGCAGCTCGTAGCGATGCTTCAAGTTGTGCTTGTGGTGATGCCGCTTCACCCCCTGCTGCTTCCTCGCTGTCGCCGCCGTCACCCCCGGGGACGGAGCCTCCCCGAGCGGCTCCTCCATGGCTGTGGCGGCTGTGGCTGCTGCCACTACCGCTGCCGCCGCCTCGCCGCCGCCGGCCGGCGCGGAGCCGCAGGAGGAGCCGCAGGAGGAGCAGCGGGGCTGCGCGGGGCTGCCGCAGCCGCAGGCGGCCGCCTCGGCGCT
>VWYH01004173.1:241164-257378 GCA_013399365.1 Pampusana beccarii | reverse complement strand
CCGGCGGGCGGCCAGGAGCGGCCCTGCTTTGTGCGCGGAGGAGACCGCGCTCCGCCGCCGCCCTCCCGGCCCGCTGGAAGCCGCCTCAGCGGGGCTGAGCCCCCGCCCGGCGGGGAGAGCGGCTTGTCCCCGGCCCCCGGCTCACGCCCCGGGGCTGGGCCCCGCCTGGCTGAGGCGAGGCCCAGGGCAAGCCCCGGTGCCGCGGGTCTGAGGTGCAGCCCTGCAGAGCCCGGTGTCAGCGGGGCATGTGGCGGGCGGGCAGGGGCTCGGGTGAGCCTGCACCACATTTAGGTCTGGGAGGTTTTTCCAGCAAACAGTTTAATTTTCCCCGTTCGCGAAGCGGGCGAGGGTTTCCTGTAGGGTTTCCATGGAGCTGGAGCTGGCAGAAGAACGCGGGCACGCCCAGCTGCTGGTTGTCCCTGGCATGGGCAGGAGCTGATTGCCTGCTCCAGGAGGTTTTTGCCTGTAAAAAACCTTCCTGCGCCCAAGTATTGCTGGGGTTGACTTGCATGCGAATCGGCACCAAGATCTAGAAGTGAGGGAGCGCTCATCTCTGCTTTCAGGATCTTTGAAATACAGATAAATGCGTCATTTTTACCGCTTTTTTCGTTTTGAAGTAAGGTAGGTAGTTTTTTCACAAAGACGTCTTGGAAACTTAAACCAGTGCAACCATATAAATTGTTGCCAGGGCTAAGACGAATCAGATGTTTCCTCTAGAAAAGAAGCCGCCCCCAAGCCCGTGGCTGTGAAAGGCAGATGGTCTCTGTTGCAGCAGAAATGGGAGGTTTGCATGGGGTGAAATCGCTTCGGCATGCTCCAGCATGGGCAGTTTGCTGGAGCAATGCCATGGCCTTCATGTGAGAGTCATGGCTCGGTGTCTTCTCCCCACTGACTGTCGTTAATGTGAGGGTTACAGACGGGATTGTTTGCTCCACAGGGATAACGCACAGACCTTTTGAAATCCTGGGTTCACAGCAACATCGAGGCACAGGATTTAGGAAGTCGGTAACCTCGTCTCTCTGTCTCACTGGGGGAGTGTTAACGCAGAGGTTACTCCATGTGCTCAGCCGATTTGAATGGCTGGCTCCTGCAAAGGCTCAGGCTTGTCAGCATCAAGGTGATGGGATGGTACCCAGGCACTGGCTGTAGTGAGGCCTCTCATTCGGTTCCTCTAACTTGCTGGACCACTGTGTGAGGCTGGGCTTTCTTGAGGTTTCTTCCGGAGATAGTGAGCACGCTACTCCGAGGTTATCCCCTCTGACTTGATGGACTTGAAAACACAAGTTTCTCTGTAATTACCGTATTTACCCCTTCATTTTAGGATCCACAGAAGTGCCTGCCTGGCTCAAGACAAATCTGTCTGGTGCAGTACCCTTGTTCGTGGTGGGAGCCAGCACCACGCTGCACATGCTGAAGAAGACAGAAAGAGTCCTGCAGTGGCCAGAGAGAGGTATTGCATCCCACAGCAGGTTCTGGACCTTTGGGAGCCAGGTACTGGAACATGATGTTTAACATCTCTTTCGCAGAATGCACCACAAACTGGCTGTTCTAAAGTTGAAAGGGTAAGGGAGCCCCCACTCTGTTACTATACAAAAAAAGAGTTCCGTGTCTTCCTGTAGCGCTTTATTTTAATAGTTGAAAGGACAAAAATGCTGTAGCCTCCTCTTTGTGAGAAGTAAGACTGCATCAGTAGCTTTCATGGTGTTTTTTGCTTTATTTTAGTGCTCTGAAGTTCTTCTGTGTTCCCACCAGCCAGCACAAAATAGAGCAATGCCTGGGCTACCTGAATGTACGGGAGAGGGAGATCTGTTACTGCACTGGCTGCCATCCATGCCCCCAGTTTTAAACCTGTGTGTGTAGCTCTTCTCAAACTTGGGGGATACCCCAAGAAACACCTGCATGGAGTGGAGACCTGCTGCATGTAGGAGTTGTCATGGGAGTGGGATGGGGATGCAGCAGCGCCAAGAGGCCGGGGGGAGCCAGAAGAGGGGCTGGCAACACAGCGAACAGGAGAGGTGCCCTTGACTGCCAGGAGAAGTGAAAAATTGTCCTGGCATGTGTTCACCTCAGTGAAACTCCACTTAAATAGATTAAATCGGAGTCTCAATCTTGCTGAGTGCCGAGGTTGCAGCAGCCTGTCAAGGTGACAGTAACAACTGCCTGGTGGTTTTGCACGTCCAGTATGAGCCCTAGTCCCCCCAAAGATGAGAGCAGCCTGGTCTGTGCCAGCTGACTGCATGCTGGCCTGCATGAGCAGCTCAGAAATGGCTCGATCCCTCCAGGGGTAGCAGGGAAGAGTGGTCCAGCTGTGGTTGTCTGACTGTCTGGAAGCTTTCTTTGGGCTGTAACTCATTATAGCCTATATCCAGGTCCTTTATACCTCTTGAATAGCTGAAAAGCATGAATCTCAGTGATAAAAATAGCTTTCATTATGTTATACTCACTGCCGTTAATATTCCCAAGAGTATTCTCTTCTAGCTGCTTGGAAGCATGCATCACCAGTTCCATAAGGAAGTACATCATGAATCATTGGTATATATTGTGATTGGAGTGATATAAGGCATAATAAAAAACCAGAAGCTCCAAAAATGAAAAATACTGATTTTATAGTGGAATAAGCACAGGTACTATAAAGCAGTAGAAGTACCACTTTTCCTTTTAAATTTCCATGCTCTTAAATATGAAGCCAGAGGGCATTAAGCAAATTTAGTACATTAATTAAAACTGAGCAAAAGACACTTTCTGTGCTCACATGTAATAGCAATGGCAACTGAAAATAGTGATAAATATATAAGTACACATAAGATTAAGTGTACCACTGATACACAGATATATTTCTTTTTCATTTTTAGCATATTGTCAGCTTTGCAAAAATCACTAAATGAGTAGTAACCCAGTGTCCTTCACAGCAGGTATAAGAATACCAAGAAGTGAAAATCACAGAGGGAAGGCAAGACAATGTTAGAATGGACATGGAAAATCTTAAATAATGACTTTAGGCAATTTGCATCATTCTAGCTCTTCATGTCAGTGTCAAACATGCAGTGTTTTGGTTTTTTTCTGACATAAACATTTGGTGAGAATTTCAGCTGAGTTTATAGACACCACTAGGGAATTCTTCATTCGACAGTATTATTTTATGTAAATGCTGTTCTTTATTCCAAAGAAGGAATTATCCTCCCATTGAAACCTGTAGACTTCTGCAAGCCAGCTTCAAAGGAAATAGGATTAGGCTTTAATTTGCAAAATGGTATTGGAGGATATGTTGTACCAAATCTAAACTATACAGATAATCGCAATAACAACAATAAAGCCCCTGATTTCAGTAGGCTTACCTTCCTGAAGTCACTGTGAGTTCTCAAAATTCTTAAAATTATTTAAAAAATAAATTAAAAATTAAATTCTTAAAATATTATAACATCTTAGCAATACAGATTTATCATAAAATTCAGTACATTTTTAGGATTAATTTTTTCCATTAACTTTCAGAATAGCACAACTTCTTTGTTATCTGCCAAACAGATACTCAGTATAAAAAGACACTGACTTGATAAGTCTCCACAAAAAGCCTACCCGCAATAAAATGTAAGATTCATAGAGCTGATGTTAATTCCTTCCAAGTATTCAGCTGAAAAAAAAGGAAGCACTTATTTTAAGAACTGAGGCCAGGTACTTCCTATGCAACAATTAGATTTCAGTTTAACTTGGTGAGATGGTGTCACTTGTACACAAACAGCCTTTTGCTCATAAGCAGTTTTCAGTGTTTGTGAAGCATTCAGCAGTGTTGTTACCAGCATCCAGTGGGCTGGTGGAGACCTGGAACACTGAAAACTGCATAAGATAGAGGAAAGTACTGAAGGGATTCCTGGATACAACAGACCTGTGTTCTCTGATGCTGATGTGCTGCTCTCTCAGGTTTCAGAACTCTCTGCTGAGCTCTAGTCTGTATGTGGAGAAACACAAAACCATAGTCTTAAAGTCCATTGAGTTGCTTTGACTGCTCATGCTTGATCATCCATCTAAGTGCAAGCGGATGTGTTTGCTGGACCGAGCTGAAGTGCTCAGCGTTGTCCAGCCTGCAAATCTAAAGATGATAGAACTACAAATATTTGGGAGATGCTGGCAGGCAAAACTGGAGGACATTCTCTCTAATTGAACTTTCTCCTCTCTGTAAGTACCTGCTGAGAGGGAGATTTTTGGTCGGATGAAGTGAAAGCAGGCTAGTGTGTTCCACTCAATGACAGGGATTATCCTGTAGAAAGAAGCGGCTGGCATCCGTCTGTGTCCTGCAGTAGGTATCTGCACATTGTCTGCTCTGGCAGGTTACATGCAATCCTTTAAATTGCATGCTTTATGAAATTTACAGGAGTCACATGAGTTCAGCATTAAGACCATAACACTGATTTTTCTCTATAGTGAGCTGTATTAAAAACTTTACCTTGACAAGTAGTGGTGTTGCGAGGTTTGTCTTGTTTGCATCCCACAGATGTCAGTTTGCTATCAAAACGATACTTCAATCAAGCAATGAACACCCACAGGGCCCAGATTGAGAGGTTATAACTTCATCTAAATTCATGTGTCTCCTCTTGTTCTTTGATTGCCTCTAGGCCTCCTGAGATGTCCATGCAATAGGAAATACAGAGACTGAGGTGGAGTTAAGCCTGCTAAATCTCGATCCTGGACTCAGAGCTTTATGGGCGATGAAGAAACTGAGGAATACTTGTAATGTCTGCTAGGAGAGAACTCTGGAATTTAGGCTGGGGTTCTTTATAAAACTTTCAGTAGGAGAGGAGCCGTATGTCCATAAAACATCTTTTAAAATTAAATTTCAGCTTCATGTCTATGCTTCAGTGGCTTTCACTGAGAATTTATACAGTGAACACGTTAACATTTTTTCCTGGAATACTGGTTATTTCTTCTACTGCTTGGTGTGTTTTATTGGAATACTCATAGCACAGGGGATACCAATCACCTGCTGAACTTACATCTCCAGATCTGAAAGTTCATTTACATATTTACATATTTACATATGCATGTGCGTGCCTGTATGCCTATGTCACATGATTTAAGCCGTGTAAAATCCTTTCTACACTCAACAATCCTGTGTGATACCTGAACCTCTCACTGCTATTGCTAAACTGGGGCACTCAGCACCACTGAGAAGTGAGGAGGAACAACCCAAACCGCACAGGAGAGAAAACTGAAATCCAGGGGCTGAGGCTCAGGGTTGCTTCTGTTGCGGGGTTTCTAGGAGGACTGAGCACACACAATCCTTTCTTCTTCTGTTGCTTTCCTATTTCCCATTCAGCTTAGATACTCTTTCAGTAAAAGTCTATAATGGTGTGTTTGTTATTTGTGCATTATTTTTATTAAATAAATGAACCACACAATCCAAACTGCCAGTTCCCTCCCTCTGCATGTTAATCCTTTCAGAGTTGAAGGCCACATACATCAGCAGGCTGTAATAAAGAAAACCAACACTGCAGGTTTCATCATTGTGAGCAGGGAGTTGCGGCAGGCTGCGGCCACTGGATTGCGCATCTCACCAGTGCGAACTGCGAAACAGAAGTGAAAAAAGTAATTAAGTCACTCAGCAGCACGCTCCCCTTCTCTCATCACTTCCCCTCTTTGCCTTCCGTTGCCTCCCTTCCGCTGCTTCTGGTTTTTTGCCCTTATTTTGAGAGCCTGGCTGGCTGCATCACTTTCAGCCGTCACCACGTTAGGCCACGTGTAGGCAGCATCTCTCTGCCTGTCCCGTTTTGCCCATGGCTGGCTCCCACACACGGAACAACCGCTCTTGTCGTAGCTGATACGCACACGGCTTCTCCGAAGCACCACCCAGAGCGGTCATCCCCAGGCCGCCATTTTGCAAAGCCTCCAGCCCCAACCTCCCCGGCACAGCAGTGCGTGCAAACCGGGTCACTTAACCTCGTTGTTCAGCACCGTAAGCCCAAGCCCTTAACTGGTAAACAAGGGCAGACCTCGAGGGTGCTTGTGGGTTGTGGTTGGAAAGGGTGGAGCGTTAGGTTGGGGCCGGGTGGCAGCTGGAGCGGAGAAGGGGGAAGCGAAATGCAGCCGAGGTGCTGAGGTGCTCGGGGTCTGGCGGCCTGCGCCAGGGAGCTGTGTGCTGCAGGGGCCTCCCCTCAGGGGTGTTTGCATGGGAATGTAACGGGGAAACGTGAACTTTTGCCATTTTGACGGCTTCATCCCGGATGACTCACGGATGAGATGGGGCAGACACATCCCTCCAGGATTCTGGGATTTCCTGCCCAGTCTGATCCCATGGGGATACCACAGTCGCGGGGTAGATCCTACAAGGAGCGGCACTTTAGCCTCGGTTGTGGCTTTAGTGTGACGTTCGTTGCGCTGATGCCTGTGATGAAGAAAACCAAAAGTACGTTTTGCACAAGATGTTTGTTTTGATGTTGAGGTCTGTGGATCTGTGTCTAGGTTGCATAGCTCTTCGCATGCAGGTATGGGACACACAACCAGTTTTCTCGGAAATAAAAGCGTAAGGCTACTCCAATAATATAGGGACTAAAAAAGACATATAAGGGTTGGTTTTTTTTTTCTTAAATATATATATATATATATATTTATTAGAGTGAAGAAGGTTAAGCGCAAGATATCAAAAGACTGGGGAAGTGCCATATGAGGAAAGGCTGAGAGAACCAGGCTCGTTCAGCCTCGAGAAAAGAAAGCTTGGAGAAGACCTCATCACCATATTTCAGTATTTAAAGGGTGCCTACAAAGAAGATGGAGACTCCCTTTTTACAAGGGAAAAGATGAGGGTTAATGGGTACAAGTTACTCCTGGGGAGATTCTGATTGGACACAAGAGGGAAATTTTTCACAATGAGAATAATCAGCCATTGGAATAATGTTCCCAGGGAAGTGGTGGATATCCCAACACTGGACACTTTTAAGACTCAATGGGGTGCTGGACCATCTTGTCTAGACTGTGCTTTTGCCAAGAAAGGTTGGACCAGATAATCCTTGAGATCCATTCCAGCCTGTTATTCTGTGATTTTATATTATGCTAAAATTCATGCTGTATATGGCATCGATGAGTTACTGGACATTCATGCCTTGGGATGCACATATTTATACAAGTGTTTCACCAAAACAACAAATCCTGCCAGTTACTTAAAAGGTGGACTCCATGACACCTACGACCTAACATCTACCATTTCATGGTAGATCTACAAGGTACCTCATCAGAAAGAACAGTGTTCAACTGATAACACACATCACTCACCTGGGTGCGACCCTGGCTCAGCAGAGTGGGTGTGCGGTTCAACACCGTGTACCACCTTACTCCTTTTAGGAGAAAGATCTGTTCCCTCTTTACCGCATGTGGAGCAGGCTGGCTGGCAACCCCCTTCCCTCCATAGACAGGGGGGAGTAAGGGCTGAAATGTGGCCCTTTCCCCTCCTGGGGGTGTTTTAGGGAATGGTGGAGACCTCCATCCTTTGCCACAGATTCCATGCTAGGGATGCAATCTGGCTCTGAGAAATCATCTTCCACTCCTACCTCCCTCTAAATTCCCACTGAAATTCTGGGATTCAGCATGGTGTGCATCCTGGCTTCACAGCTGTAAGACTGGCCGCATTTTTCCTTCACTGATCATTAGTTTGTTGAAGTCAAAACAATGCTAAATTAGAAAATAGATTCAGCACGGAGGCTGCCAGCTTCCTTTAGCTTTATTTTGTTTACTTTTCATTCGTCTGCAGCCACTTCCTGGCTTTAGAAAATAGTGTTGTCTATGACTTGCAAATTAAATTAGGTCAAATAATAAAAACTGTTAATGGCAAGATAATCATTTTTATGGCAAGTGATTGGAAAGACGTAAACAGAATATTATGGCTTTAGGATGTGTACCAACAATACAGCATGACTTCCACAGGAAAAGGACATACCCAGAAATCTAGGACAGCAAACTACAAAGAGCAGTTAAATGGAAAATTAATCTGTTCATGTATAGATGCCTGAGAGCCAAATATAATTTTCCATTAGATCTTTTTAAAATCCCATCCTTTATGCCTGTTTGCTAGCAGAGAGAACTCTTTAAATCAATAGCAAATTGGCTAAGCGACAAACTTGATCAAAGCCTTATTATGCATGAAAATTTCATTTGGCTGGCTAGGGATTTGCGAGGGGGAAGGTTTTGTGGCTCTCTGTGTTGCCTTTGTGCTCCTCACGCAGCAAAAAGGGAATTGCAAATTTCTGAAATCCCCATAGCGGGCACAGGGGAGCAGAGGACACCACCGCCTCATGCGCTGGCACCCAGGAGGACATTGGCAGCACCTTTGACTCCAACATCATCCTCATTGCCAGGCCCACAGCCGGGTAGGTGTCAGGGATGGGGTAGGGGCTTTTTAGGGATGGGGAAGAGATGTTCTTGCTGTGCCAAGATGATGAGTCATTTTCTTTGGAGCTGATGTGAGCTGGTCCACGTGACAGCCACCCCTGGGCTTCTCCAGCCTGCACTGAGGCCACGGACAGTCACGATTCAACAACTCCAAAAAGAAAATGCAGATCTTAAGAGAAGATGAAGCCACAATCCTACAGGGAGAAGCAAGACAACACATTGATGCCGCCAGCTTCACTTCGCAATGCAAAGCACACAACACTTTGGGTAATGATAACTGTAGGAAAGAGCTACCTTCCCCAGCAAGTCCACAGAGGCTTGAAGAGATGCCTGCCTCTCCTCTGCAAGCTATGTTGAATCAGAAAATCTGGCCCAGGGCCTAAAAACACTTTTAAACTTGTGTCTCCTTATCTCTCCTCCAGAACTAGAATACTCTTTCCTGCCTCCCAAGAATTATACAAAAATAAATCTTCTTGGATCTGCAGAATGCTTTGCTGACACTAATTGTGTTATAAGAAAGAAACAGATTTATTTTTAATGGAACAGGACACTCATTTCTAAAGAACATGTTTGAAGGTCTGTTACCAAGATGAAAAAAGTATTTAGATTTAATAAGAGTAGCAATGTGACCTCTACATATTTCCCATTGCTTTAGCAAGCCCAAATCCTTCTCACTTTACCTCATCTTGTGCTAATCTCTGTAAGGGCTCCATGCACGGAAGCCTTTGCCGGCACTCAAGCCTACAAAGACAACACCAGTTACGTTGCTAATAATCAACCAGCCGCTTCTGCAAAATGGCTGGAAATTACAATTCTTCTCCCTCTCCAGTCATTTTCCCACAGCATGATACTGTCTGAAGTCTTTGTCTTGTCCCACCCCACTTCTGTTCCCTTCCCTTGGTCCTCAACCCACTCTCACTTGCTGGGGCAGATGTGGCAAGCTGCTTGTGACATCTCCCCCTTAGGACCTAGGCATAGAATCATAGAGTAGTTTGGGTTGGAAGAGACCTTCAAAGGTCATCTAGTCCAACCTCCTGCAATGAGCAGGGGTTGCTAAACTAAATGAGGTTGCTCAAAGCCCCGTCCAGCCTGGCCTTGAATGTCTCCAGGAATGGGGCATCTACCACCTCTCTGGGAAACCTGGGACAGTGTTTCACCACCCTCATTGTAAAAAATGTCTTCCTCATGTCTGGCATGAATCTCCTCTCTTTTAGTTTAAAACCATTGCCCCTTGTCCTATCGCAACAGGCCCTGATAAAAAGTCTGTCCCCATCTTCCATATAGGTTCCTTTTAAGCACTGAAAGGCCCCAATAAGGTCTCCCCAGAGCCTTCTCTTCTCCAGGCTGAACAACCCCAGCTCTCTCAGCCTGTCCTCACAGCAGAGCTGTTCCAGCCCTCTGATCATTTCTGTGGCCTCCTCTGGCCCCTCTCCAACAGGTCCATGTCTTTCCTGTGCTGAGGGCTCCAGAGCTGGACGCAGGACCCTGGATGGGGTCTCACCAGAGCAGAGCAGAGGGGCAGAATCACCTCCCTCGAGCTGCTCCATCAGTGCTTTCATCCCCTTTCTGCCCTGGCTTGATAAAAAAGAGGGTTTTCGCCTTCCATCCCTGTGTGCCAGCCAGCACCCACAGAGTGTGTCCAGGGTTTTCCAAGGAGCCAAAGGGGTGTTGGTGCCTCCGTCTCGCTGGCTTTGCACTGAGTGACCCACATCCTCTGCTCTGTGTCACTGCAGCATGAACTCTTGAATGTGCAATCCGAAAGTTCACTCTCTGCAAGTGGTAATGCCAGAGAAAAACAAAAATTAGTGCTGAATCATTGGGGAAAGCAAGCACAAGGTGGCATGGGGCACATGCATTTTTAAATGTGTGAATTCTCCTGTGACACCCCCTCTCCTGCAATTTTCTGCTCCATTGGAAATGCGTAAATCAAGTATCCGATAGAGAGAAATGAATTAGCGGAGGCTGTAACTTCGCAGGCACATTTGGTGGGGAAATATGATAGCTAGATTTCCAAGATTTCAACCTGACCATTGCAATGGCAATATTCACAGGAAAAAAGAGAGAGGAAGAAAGGTGCTTCTTGTCACAGCTTTGTCTAATGTGATCTCTGGGTACTGTTCCTGAAAGCCAAGAAACCTGCTTTGTTCTAGAAAGCAGAGAAGACCCTTTCTGCAGCACCACCAAGTGGTTGAGCATCTGTAGAAAAAAAAATCTGTCTGCACAGCAAGCATGCAGCTGTGCTTCACAGCAACATTTTTCAACTACCTTACAGTATTTGAAGCAGTTAATGTGATTTTTGGCATGCAAATCTGGATGTGAATTGGGATTAACATCACTGAAGCTGGCCAGGGTGTGGGTGAAGACAGTTTTAGATGGGTTACACTCAAAGCTATCAGAAGAAGGCTGACAAAACCTTAATGTTTATCTGTTGTTGTGGGTGACCAAGTGTCTTGAGCTGTGAACCAGGACCTGGATGCATTGGGAGTACTACAGACACAGAGTGATTGACAACATCTTTACTTTATAAATTTTTCACTTGGAAGTGGTATCAGGCGAGATCTTTTAATGTTTTTTGAGCAGAATTTACTTCTCCTGAAAAATAAAATCTGTGCTAATTCATGAATCAAATTTCAACAGCTATAAAAGGGGATGTGATCAGAAATTAAGACAGGGTCTGGTTCCTGGTTCCATGAAGGTTCCTGGTGTAAAACTGCCCTGTGCCAGTGCTGAATGACCAGTGAAACTTTTTTATATGGCACATTATAAGCTGTTGCTGCCCTGCCTTCAGGGTTGCTACTCAAAGAGGAGTGTTTTGCCTTGAGTCTTCTTACGATGGAGAGAGGCCTGTAACAGCTTGGTTGCTCAGGCTCACCCCCACCACAGAGACTTGCAGGCAAAGGGGTTGACTGGGATGCCCCTCACAAAACCCAGCTCCCAACGCAGCCCTCAGGAGCACACAAGCATCTAGTGTAAGAACCCGAGACACTGGTGTTGTCCTGGTCACGGCTTATTTGAACCCACAAATTTGACTCACAGAAAGACTAGAAGTACTGCTCCCGGGACCAGACCATCAGGCTACATCTGTGTAAAACTGATTTAAGTGGGTTTCATTGCAGGACCAAAGCCCTTGCATTTGCCGTCATTAGCCCTTAGAAAGGCACACTGTGTAATATGCCTCTCGGTTACCACATCCCCCCTTAATTGCTTTGTTCATCAGTTGTAGGTATCATTAGGTCTCAGCCAATGACCCCTACATGCTTCCTGGCCAAAAAAGGAACACTGAGGCTTGTGTTCATCACTGACCTTTTGCAGTGCCACAGCGACATCCCTTCCCTTCTGCCTCTGGGAACAGGGGGACCAAAGGTGTCTCTGCCCTTCACGGGGGCTGCTCAGGTGAAAAGAGCCCAGGAGGAATAAAAGGCTGCCTTCTTCTGTACCAGCAAACACTCCTGTAATTAATAAACCAGGTGCTCGGCGGCCGTTCTGTTAGCCTGCCCGCAAACTTGCAACACAGCCAGAGATGCCTGAGGTGCCGCTGTTTGGAAAAGCAGCAGAAGACCCAGCATTCCTAATGTCAGAGATATGCCTTCAAATATACATTTCTTAGCACAACAGGAAAAGCTCAAAGGGGTCTGAGGTGAAGTTTTGCAGAGTGCCATTTCACGAACAGCAGCTGCCAGTGGTATGGTTGTTAGACTCATCCTCCAAGAAGATACTGCAGACATATAATGTGAATATTTTTATTTGAAAATATGAGAAGCACCAGCAGCCCAGGACCCATCATAAGCAAGCCTGTGAGAGCTGAATTTGATTTTCAAAGGAGGTGATCATGCATGGCTGCCACAGTGTTCTGTGAGAGCAGTGACTATTCAGAGCTCTTGAAGAGAAGGCTGGATTGACCCTGAGGGAAAGTAGATAAATTGAGTCAAAACGCATGGCAGAGCCTGATTTTCAAGGGATTATTATAATCAATAATAACTCTGTGTGTATTTGTGTTTGTGGTCTAACAAACAGCAGATATATATATAATGGTATCTGCATACATGTACGTATATATGCAAGCTCATATTGCTTAAATAACTATACTAGGAATCCTGTCAATACCAGTGACCAATATTAAACATCCTTTTGTGTTTACATTGATGCTTGAGGACCTGAAAGCCTGATTTGACAAGGAGTTGAAATATTGTTCGCTGATAGCTCTAAAAATGTAATCACAGTGGAGCACGTCACTACATTCAAGCTGAAATCAAGCTGCCTGTTTTAATACAAAGCTGAGCACCCCATTGTAGCTCTGGCCATCTGCGTGCATGTTATATTTAAAACGGAAAAGCGCCTCCAGGGAATATGAACTGAATTCACCATGGGTACAAGCAGGCATGGCTCCTTTGAGGTCTGAGGAATGTATTTCCTTACACCAGTGATGGTTTTAATCCAGAAACCGTTGTTCTTTGTGAGACCTCATTTTCCTTTGTGTGTATGCCAGTGTAACTCCTCTTACTTTGGTAGGAATAATACTAATTTAAACCAGCGTAAGTCATGGAAATTTTTATTTTTGCTTTTCAACACAGATGCAGCGCGTATCCTATTCCCGGTGTGGATGATCGCCTTGCTGCCTTCACCTGCATTTCCCTCCTGCCTCCATCACAGCCACCACCATTCCAGCCAAGCAGGGCTGCACCTTCCAGTAGTTCATTAATGCTACTCATTACCTATTTGAAGACAGGAGATGGAGGGGTCCTGCTCCATGTGCATGAGACATCCCTTCTCTTCCTTGTGGGTTGGCTGGACAACCTGATTTTCCCCGGAGAAATAGCTTGTGGTTAATAGCACAAGCCACATAAATAAAATTAGGCAGAAAATAATAGTGTGCAAGTAGCAGGCAGAATTGTAGAGCACCAGAGCTGATCGAAAGGGCTTAATATTTAGTGGTCAGGAGAGCAGACCAGAATGAAGATAATCTTAACTCGCTCAGCGATGCGGTTAGCAAAAAGCACACTTCTGTCTCTGCCTCCTTTACTTGTCTCACTGGATTTAACCTTGTGCTGAATGCCACCAAAAGCAATTCCGTATTTCCTTAAGTTTTGCCTTCCAGAAAATTCATGGCAGAATAGGTGAACAAATTTGGGCCATTGACTTTATACAGGCTACTAAAAAGAGGCCAAGGCAGAAAAGGCTACCTAAGCATCACACCAAGGGTGTGGTAGGAGAGGTTAAAGCACAACTTGCCTTTCTCTGCCTCTCCTCTCACCGACTGATGTCATTTCCCCCGATAGCTCAAGCATTAGCCCTCCCGTCAGTTGAAAAATGAGTCCCCGGGGGAGCCTAAATTAAAGACGCCCATACAAAAGTGCAGGGCCTGACCTCTCGCAGCTGCGCCGGGGCTAATACTGATTCATTGTGCTGCTCCGTGTTACAGTCCAAGGGCAGAACAAGGGGGCAGGGGAGGGATACAGCGGCATTTCGGGTGCCTCGTTAGCTCATTCACAGACACCTGGTGTCCCGCCTCCTCCTCACGCTTCGGTGCATACCACCCCTATTGTATAGAAAATCTACTTCTTTAGAGATCTGAGCTGCTTGGGCTGGACAAAGACCAAAATTAAATCTGCAGCTGCCCAGGAAGAGGCTTTCTCCATCGGGGGTTATTATCGAGGCTCTCTGATGAGCGAATGGTGTGGGGAACTCCCTTCACCTCTGTCACTTCCAGTTACAGGTTCGGACGGATGCGTCTGCATATATTTTTCTTCCTTCACATAAATAACTCAGGCTACTCTCTATCTGACGAGGACTGCCGTGCCTCCGCTGAAAGGAGATTTAGGAGTGGGATGTGACCCACTGCACTCACCGCGTTTGGCTGGACAACAATCAAACCGCTTGCAGCCTGCAGGAAACAGTTGGTGTCATGAGGCGGTGAGGGCAAAATACCCTCGTGGCAGCTCCTTCGCCCTCAGTGAAGTTACATCAAGGGTAAATTTGAACCGACAAGGGCCAGCTCCTATTCTCAGTTACCCCAGAGAGAGCCTGGAATTGGATCATTAGCATCCAAGGAGCTATTTTGGATCTACATGGGCACCCGCGTGAGCAGAATCTGGCATGAAATTTAAAGGAGCAAAACAAAGAGAGGTTTACATCAAAAAGTAAGAGCAGCAGGTGGCACATATAGGCTGTGTGGTCCTAAGTTTTGAAAGGAAAAGAAACATAAAGTTAATAGAAAACCTTTGTGGCCACTAAATACGTTCTATTACTGAATCCCCTGTGGAACCAATCAGTCCCTTGGTTTATAAAAATAGATGCAACAGGTGTTAGTTTGAAGACGTTTGTGCCTCACGTTAAGGGCACTAATGAGGAGTTTATGGTCGGTGAAACCTGGAGGAGAAAGCAGGATTACAGTGGAAAAAAATCTGTCCCATTACATTAGAAAACATCTGGAACAGTGCCATTGACCAGGGGAAATTAAATCTACATCTCAAAAGCTTTGCATATCTGATCACTGTCCCTGCTGTCGCTGTCTAAACTGCCTGACGCTGGTAACCTGACGTATTTAGTTGGTGGCAGCTCCTCTCCTCTCCTCTCCTCTCCTCTCCTCTCCTCTCCTCTCCTCTCCTCTCCTCTCCTCTCCATGCTGAGGTTGAGTGTTGTTACCTGATATTCTCCTGATTTCCTTCTTCACTCTGTTGTGTCTCCTGTGTTTTCTTTGGGCACACCAACTAAATCTCAGCTCTTTAAGACAGCCACAGACAAGTTGCCTGCTAGGGACTGGCACTAGCCAAGCTGCAGCATGGAGGTATGAACATTATGCAAATAGCAAGATAAGGGGCTGAGAGCAGGATTTTCACAGCAGCCGTGGGGAAGTGTATGACTGAATCCCATTAGGGTTGCTGAGAGGTTTGGCAACCTTGCTGTTCCTGGCCACCTTTGAAGAGGGCTTAGCACAAAGCTGAAGTCTAAATCTTGCATGAAGCGAGACACGCTGTTACTCCCACGGGACTGAGTACAGCTCATTGCAACTGCAGTAGCCGAGCTGGAGGCTGTGGAAGGATCCCCAGGCACAACTCCCAATATCCTTTCTAAAGACATAAGGAAATGTAAAGACAATTTCAGGCACTGTCAGAATATATTAATATTATCAGAGTGTTGAAGATCTGTCCAAGTCTATACATGCAAATCAGCTAGAAATGTAACTGCAACGTATCCCTGTATTTGGGAAGATTTGTACATGTTTATGATTATACGATATTTGTAAAAATTGAGCAGTGTTCTTCTTCAGAGAGCCACGTGCACTTTAGCAAATGGCGTGTGAATTACTCAAGTGATCTCTTCAATCCACGGAAAGCCTGATGAGCAGCAGCCAGCCTCCCTACACATCTCTAGGGCAGCAAATGGGAAATTCTGCCCCAGTTTGAGAATATTATTCGATTTAGGGCAGCAAGAGGCAGTTAATCAACACGTTTATTTTAGCACAGAGATGGGCACTAACCAGACCTGTTCTACACACCATCTTAAGTAACACGAGTTCTTGACTGATTAGGAGATTGTTTTAACTTCAAAGTATATTTACACTGCCAGAGTGACGGGAAAGGGCTCTCATGTCTCAACAAGCCAAGCTGCAGAATTAGGGGCTTCAGCATTACATCTTATCCCCAGGTGTTGTGGTTTAACCCAAGATGGCAATACAACCATGATGGCTGCTCACTCACTCCCCTCATCACCTCCCAAATAGGGGAGAGAATCAAAAGGGAAGGGAGAAACTTGGATTGAGATAAACACAGTTTAGTAAAATAACAAAAAACTAATACAGTACTAGTAAATATATATATATAAAATAGAAATAGAATACAAAAATA
>VWYH01004173.1:222799-240924 GCA_013399365.1 Pampusana beccarii | reverse complement strand
TCAGTCTGGATGTCAGCCAAGCTCTGCCCCATCTCTGCCCCCCTTCCTCGCTGCCTCACACCTGTGGGCAGAGCACTCAAAACATCCTTGGCTCTCAGACCAGAGCAATTAAAAACATTAACTCTGTTCTGGGGAGTTATCTCTTGTTCTCAAACTAAGTCCAAATAATGACCGTGCTAGCTATGAAAAAGAAAGGTTTTTTACTGCATGAAGAAAATTAACTCATTTACAGCTGAACCAGCACACCAGGGCACTGCAGTCTTCCTTTGCCCTGTGCTGCTGGAGCAGCGCACGAGGATGACGAGGCAGGGATAAAGCTGCTGAACCCAGCTGCTCTGGGAGGGTGTCATGGGGGAGAGATTTAGGATTCTGCTTACTGCAGAACCATGTTTAGACTTCTCAAAGAAAAGCACAACTTAAAAGAGCTCAATGGCAGGTTCACTCTATTATTTACTGCATGGAGGAAACATGCCAAGCCAAATGCTGCTGACCTTCTCTCCAGGAGCTTGATACCTCTTCACGGAGCAAACTTCCAGGAAACAAAATTCTCAGAAATTTAAAAAAAAAAAAAAAAAAAGTAATAGAATAGCAGGAGGGCTGGCTCAAGCTGGGTACCTGCACAGAGGTCCAGACCGACCACAGAAAACCATGGACTTTCGTATCTTTACAGACCATTCATACCATGCTTCAGCCCAATAGCAATATCTGAGTCTGGGGTCTTCTTGCTTCTCATTGCATCTTTTTCACTGATCTCATACACGCCTTTGTTTTGCTTAGCTGAAGATACTGTTTATAGTCCATAACCTTGCAGGTGCTGTTTTGTCTGAACAAATCCTTTTCTTTGCAGCAAAGTGCAAAACAGGCCCCGTCTTGCAGACGTCTGTCATGTCTTTACATTAGCCTTGAAGTCACTATTTTCACCCATTAACTTCATTCTTCCCAGCAAAGTGTGAACTAGACCTTATCTTGCAGGTGTTCAGTGCAGTTTCTAGTTACTTTTGGTAAACATAAGCAGAATTTTACAGCTTAAGATTTTAGAAAATCCGGCTTACTAAGTAACATGAAGCAGAGAGTACATTCAAAATCAAATGACCTTATACCTTTAAATGATTCATTATATCTAGTATGCATCTACTTAAGCTAAATGATTAATATTAAACTTAAATTGGGCTCATCCGCTGACCTGTGAGTAGTAAAACCATTGCCATACAGCCAACTTATTTAGCAGAGAGAGATCAAAGTAGGCTCACCCAGGCTGACATATTTATAGAATAAAGTGGTTGACTCGTAGCAAAATCGCATACAGTAGGAAAGGTCTGCACGAGACTCCCCGCACCCACAACTTGTCGGTGTTCAGTGCGCCGTTCTGCTTTCTTGTGGGTTTCCTAAAAGGAGTTCTTAGCCTGGCTACAGCTCGGGCCTTTACCTCCTCTGGAACCTGGACCAAACTCCTGCTGGTTTGGCAGTGGGGGGAGTCAAGTGCATCCACCACAGAAGGTCTCCCACCCAGCTGCTCCCTCACATTTAGACATTTAACATCGTTAGAGCATCGTAACAACGTGCTGTTTTCTTCTTGTTTGTAAGTATGCAAGAGTTTCTTTGATAAGTAGAAAAACTACTTTAAAATAGTTTAATTTTTACTTTGAAAATAGGAAATTGAGTAGAACTACTTTGAAATACAGTGTTTGTCTGTAACAAATAACTCTTAATGAAAGGAGTGGGAGAAGGGAGGGTAAGAACAGATAGACACCACAGTTCCCTACCAAGGGTTAATACAAGGTAGAGCAATGTTGTGGTGCCTCTTTCCTTGATAACACTGACAGAGACTCAAAAATACAGCCAGCCAGAAGTTTCATTGTCAGAAACATGCATATAATGTCTAAGATCAAAATGTACGAGATTTTCAGGCATGTTTTAAATGTTGCCATTATTTTTGAAAGCAGGTTGATTGGTGGTCTTGCGTCCTTCAACTGCACTTCAGGTCTTTCCCCATGAGTAATTTTCCTTAACTACAAGGACTCTCTCCACCTTACTGTACTGGAAACAATGTGGAAAAATAATTTCTATTGCGGTAAAAACATGTCAGTGGAGGCACTGATGAGGAATGCCTAAGACTTAAATAGAGGGAAACCCATAGCTGACAGCCTGGAACAAAGTGACATGTAACGAGTTAACTTAAAAGAAAAAATTCTTAGTTACAAACATATGTAAAGAATAAGGCAAGAAAAAAAAAACTAACAGGGAAAGAATGGCAAGGATCCTGTGGCAAAGTGACCGGTGGTGAGTTGTTACACCCAAAGCCACAGGATGAGGCCTGCAGGATTCATTGCTCACTAGAAGTCATTTTTCAAGTCAAGGAGCAATACTTCTCCAACATAAATGAAAAATTCCAGCCAGCAGTGAGTAACTGAAGCCCTCTTAAAACAAAAGCATCATTGAAGAGGGACTAATAAATCACCTAGTGACTAGATTTTTTAATTTGGAGTGGAGAACTCCTCTTTCTAACTGGGTCCCTGTGTCAAACTCATCCCTGTGGTATTAGCAAAGCACTTCAGGATGTGTTTATCTTTACTCAGTACAAACTTCAGAGGCGTGTAAGCACTTTGAATTGGGGCTGGGAGTTTTGGCTGTGCTGGTGGGAGAGATAGCTGCTAGCCTGAGCCCCCAAGCCCCCTTTACCTGTATAAACCTGTAGTAAATCTCTGCTTCTACTTCCTGGTTGCAGACGGGAGGGAGGGAAGGAAAGGAGCTCCTGTGGGCTCCTCTGCTCAAGTGCATACTAAATCCCATGCCCGAGCACAGGCTTTTTTCCAAACAGCTGAGGTACGAATGAATTTTGGACTCATACTCCAGATACAGTATAGCTGCACCTTCTGAAACCGCCTTCCCATTTGCAGGCAATGGTATTGAGGTCAGCTGGATTTGTTGAAGAACATGGCAATGTGTATTTGCTTGTTGTGTTCCTGATTCCCTTTTGCAGGAATCAAGTGCAGATGGCTAGCTTCAGCTACCATCCTGAGACAAATTTATCTCAAATTTTGTCCAGGAAACATTGAAATCAGGGCTGTATTAACCACCTGGTTGCTTCAAATAGTTCAGGCAAAAATGCAAACATTGAACTTCACTTGCCACAGTGCATCTTTTCTCAGTTCTCTTTTGCCAACGCAAGAAAGCACACCCAGTCCTGAACTTGGATTGTGCAGTGAAGATTGTAAACACATAGACTTATTTTGTTGCTCTTTAGGAGGAGGAGAACTTTTTGTTATGGTGATGTGTGAGAGAAACTGAAAGGAACAACGAACAGAGCTCCAAAACCAATTTTTTAGCAGATGCACTTCTTTTTATAGTTCAAATACTTTCATAAACGGGGATTTAGCTTTGTGCAACCATTTGAAACTGCAGCTCTGTTACTGAACTAATCTTATAGGTAAAGCAGTAAATTATACCAGCTCTAATGAATGCAAAACTGAAGGAAGAGTTTTGCGAAGGCAAACCAAGATACAGAGAAAGGACTATGCAGTAGGACTCTTGGACAGATTAAGCCTTTACTCCAGCCGTTTGAGGTGTGGGGAAAGACCCTCACATACACAAGAGCTGCATCACTGAGCCATGTTAAGCAGAGAGTCAGCATGCAAGGGGCAGGATCCTAAGACATTAATATGAGACGCATATGTCTCTGCCAAAAGTACTTGCAGGGTTTCTACTACAACAGCAAGATTATGTGTGAATAGTGATTCCCTAAACCAGATGAACAAATGAGTGAAATCTAAACCCAACCCTCAGTCTTTCCTGTGGACATTGGTGAAAATATACTCATTCTAGAGAGCTCAAACACGAGATTTCTGTATTGCATTCTGGAGCTGCCAGCACTTCTGCAGCACTTAATTGCAGTGCTTAAAGCCCTTGATCTTCTTCTGTAGCCTGAACCAAAAACTATTTTTGAGGGTTTTATTTAACCAGTGTAATAATACCACTGTGTGTTGCCAACTGCATTATAAGTATTCCCTGCCCATGCTGAAAGCATGCACAGGAGAAATAGAAGATTCTTTCTCCTGCAAAATATATTACAAACGAATGAAGGATGCTGTTGGCCCTTTTGGCCACCTGGGCACACTGCTGGCTCATGTTCAGCCAGCTGTCAATCAACACCCCAGTCCTTTTCCATGGGCAGCTTTCCAGCCACTCTTCCCCAAGCCTGTAGCGCTGTCTGGAGTTGTTGTGACCCAAGTGCAGGACCCAGCACTTGGCCTTGTTGAACCTCATACAAGTGTTGTTACAGGATAACACAAAAAAGCATGTGTGCTAATATCCTCTGGAGCCTTTAAAATGTCCTGGCCTGGCTTAATCAAAGGAGGTTCCCCTGGACCCAAAGGAAGCGATGATGAGTCATTCTGCTGTCTCTACAGCTGCTGCAGCTTTAAAATCCCAATGACTTCAGGAGGAGGTGTAGGGCTTTTTCCAGTCCTGCCACCAACCTGCAGCTACTGGAAGGCTGTGACATTCTTCTGGGATGCTGCAACGCAGTTTGATCACTGGAAGTGTTCAAGTACAGAGGTATTTTTCATGGGTCTAAGAGGTTATTATCGCCTCAATTAATTATCTGTAAGGATTCAGATTCCAGCAAATGTTAATTATCCTTCCATCGATCTCATGTTCACAAAAGCATAGTAGTGCTATTTGTAGTGATACAAATCTGTCCTTCTTGAATGGAAAAGCTGTTCTTTTTCTTGCATATCTGTTTTTAAATGTTAAACACATTGGACAGAACTGGGGTTTTTTTTTCCCTTTCTTATAAACCATCTAAGAATGTGTAATACTTAATGAATTTCCTAAGAACAATACCACCTTCAGACCTGAATGTAGGACGATGGAAACCTGGTATGGGGATGAGACAAAAATTATCAGAATGGGGTGCTTGAAGTCCACATTTAATCCTACAGAATATGCCACTGGGAGAGGGGTTTGGTGTCCAGAGCATTCTAGCAGAGAGGTGCCTAAATATGTCTTCTCATCTGGTGCTTGTTAGGATGGGGTTTGAACCTCTGGGTGATGGCGTTATACACCTGACATAGGAATAACAACAGCTTTGTTCACTCAGGGCACTCCATCAGTCCATGTCCATTTTGGTTCTAGCTCTGAGGCTTGTGATGGGATCTCTGAAGGCATCAGCTGAATGTGTACCAGCATAGCTGCTCTGCCTGAAACTCCAGGCAGCTGGAAGCAATAGCATCAAGAAGGCTGTCCCTCAGGTGTTTACTCTGAAGCTTAATGATGAGCATCGTGCTGTCTATACTGTTAACGTTTGCAATCTTTTGAACAGAAATAGATAGTAAATACGCCCTAAGTCTCATAAACCTTATTTCTGTAAACCATAAACTGTACAGTTGTGCACTACCTCCTTTGGTAATGTTCTTACATTGCTCTGTCCAGATCCTGAGAAGAGGATTTCCAGAAGGAAAGGCTCACTCAGTCTGGGAAGATCTGTTACCTATTAGGTATTCTAGTGAA
The DNA here is from genome assembly GCA_013399365.1 of Pampusana beccarii. Lineage (NCBI taxonomy): Eukaryota > Metazoa > Chordata > Aves > Columbiformes > Columbidae > Pampusana > Pampusana beccarii. Next base: position 235,416 of record VWYH01004173.1, on the reverse strand, counting down.
CAGCTCTAATGCACTCGACGGAAATGAGAGGATTTTTGGAGCTTTAAGTACTGGAAATGGTTTCTGGGTGCATTGTGCACTTTCTATGCGGCCTTCAACAAAGTGCTTTGGCCTTGATTTTGCACCAGAAAAATGGGAGTGTAGCATCCCTGGCTCCCAGGCAGACCACCTTGGAGGTTGGATCCCACTCCCTTGTGCAGAGCGTTTTGTGTTTCCAGGGCAGGGAAGTATGGGGTGCACCAAGCCCAGCATTGCCAGCCGGGCAGGGAGGTGATTGTCCCGCTCTGCTCTGCACTGGTGTGGCCTCACCTGGAGCACTGTGTGCAGTTCTGGGTGCCACAGGATAAAAAGGATATAAAACTACTGGAGAGTGTCCAGAAGAGGACTACAGAGTTGGTGAAGGGTNTTGGACATTAGGAAAAGGTTCTTCCCCCAGAGGGTGCTGGACACTGGAACAGGCTCCACAGGGAGGTGTCACGGCCTCAGGCCTGACAGTGTTCAAGAAGAAACTGGACAAGCCCTCAGACACACGGTGTGAACTGTGGGGTTGTCACATGCAGGGACAGGAGCTGGACTCGATGATCCTTGTGGGTCCCTTCCAACTTAGGACATTCTATGATTCTATTGCAACAAAGTACTTGGCAGAAAGGTTCTTTGGCCCGAGTGACACCAAAGTGTGGACTGTCCAAACACACTGTGGGAACTGCAACATCTTGCTTTTAGCTGCCACTAACAATTGTGTCAACTCATTTGTTTAGATCTTGCAGTGCTCTCTCTAAACAGGTGCCTCTGCAGGGGCTATCATCTCAAGCCCTGTCTTTGCTTATGGCTTCAAATTATTACTGTAAAACAAATAATATTTAAACATCATATTCTGCATCCCCATGACATGGGTATATTGATGGGAAGTTGAATAAAAAGGGAGAAAGGAGGGGAAAAGAAAACGTTATCATTATTAACTTTGTTTGAAACTCACAGCACTAAAAAAAAAAAGTTTCAAGATAACCCTGACTTTTTCTCCATTTGTTGTTTTCCATCCTTACTCATAACTGTAGGACTCCATCCCAGCCCCAAGCTAGGCAGTATTGACAGAAAGGATTATCCGCAGGAAATGTGACATTTACATCTAGAGAGTGCCAAAGGAAAATCTTTCAGAGTGGAACAAAGCCAGCCTTATTTGAACTAGCTTCTTCCTCTGGAACTGTGGATGGACACCAGGGTGGGGCGCAGGAGTTAACTGGTAATAAGTATTACATCAAAACTATGTCTTTCTAAACAGGATATGTAGTAAAATGAGAAATTGTGTCTTTGGCTTTCGTTTCTCTCACCGTGAAACTGGAATCACTTGAGAAAAGATTCATCCCCCAATGCTAAGCTGAGCATCTAGATAGCATCATCTTGGAAAGGATTTTGAGATGTATTATTTGTATATCCATAGCAGCCAAAGAAACACCTGCTACATAAGCTCCAATATAAAAAAAAAGCAGAGTTCAGGGATCTCTTTGTCTGAGGTCTGCAGGCTACAACTGTGATGCTGGATTAACTCTGAATAGCTCTAGGGTATAGTATTTGCATTATAAATGCAGTAATCATCAAACTCTGCACTTATAAACAGATTTCTGAGTTCCCTTTCTCAGTGCATGAGCAATCTTCGACTCCTGACATGATATATTATATTGGGAGCTTGCAACATATTTTATATTGGAGATTATGCAGAGGTTTTGCTGTGTGAGCAAGCAGAAAATATACTTTCTTTGCTTTGGTGTCCAAGGCAGAATTGCTCTTCGAGCATCCTTGGTCAGTGTTAGACCAAATGGGTTCTTGGGAAAAGGAGTCACTTTGTATGCCATTTGACCATCGGATGTCAAGTTTTACAAATAAGTGTCGATAAAATCCTGTGTGTAAATATTCTGGGTGCGCATCTCTGATAACCGTAAACGTCTGCCTGCAGATGGGGGAGGCCGATGATGGCTAAAATGCACACGGCAGGGGCAGGGTAGCAGCGATGTTCGAGCACTCAGAGAACCAGCAGGCATTAGCATCTCACAGTGCTAAATATCATACACAGCCGATTTAAAACCAAGAACAAAACAGTGACAGCTTCCCGCTCCCTAAACATCTATACGCTGAGCAGGTGATGACACAACAAATGGGCCAGGGACCAGTTATTTGCAAAACGGCTGAACTGGGCAGAATAAGGAGCAGTTGCTTATAGAACGGGGCTGTCAAACTCATTTTGACCGGGGGCCACATCAGCCTCGTGATTGCTTTCAAAGGGCCGAATGTAATTTTAGGACTGTATAAATGTAACTACTCCTACACTTATAGAGTCCTAAAGCTACATGATGTGGCCCCTGGTGAAAATGAGTTTGACACCCTTGTTCTAGAATCAACCCAGCACTGGATTAAGGTTTTTTTCAGGGGGACGGTACCATGTAAGGAGAGCATCGAACAGGGCAACAGAGCGGCCGCCACTGTGCGACCCGGCGGAGGGAACTGGGGGGACCCGGCAGGAGGCGCCCGGCTGGGCACCTTCCCGGCCTCCGCCCAGGGAGGGAGCTCCGGTGGGTCGGGCGGACACATGGACGGACGAGAGGACAGACAGACGGACGGACAGGCAGACGGACGGGAGGACGGACAGACGGACGGACGGACGAACGAGAGGACAGACAGACGGACGGGAGGACGGGAGGACAGACAGACGGACGGGAGGACGGACAGACGGACGGACGGACGAGAGGACAGACGGACAGACGGACGGGAGGACAGACAGACGGACGGACGGGAGGACAGACAGACGGACGGACAGGCAGACGGACGGGAGGACGGACGGACGGACCGGAGGACAGACCCGCAGCTCCGCGCCGCCGCCACCGGGGGGCGCCCGCCGCCCTCCCACCGCCCTGCCCCGCTACAGGCCCGGCCCCGCCCCGGCCGGGGTGACCCGCACCCCGGCTGTCCCCCCGGCGGGGGTCCCCGTCCCCTCGGCAGGGGATCATTGTCCCCCCGCAGGACCCTTCGGTGTCAGCACCGCTGGTGTCGTTCTCACCTGCTGAGCCGCTCCGCAACTAGCAAACGGTTTCGGCCCTTTACAGAACAGCCTTCTAGGTAGTTGGAGATTGTTCATTAATCTCTTTCATTCCTCTTTTCCCTTCAACCCTCCCTCTGCTTTTTTTTAAGCCTGAAGACACCCAATTGTTTAATCTGTTTTTTTTCACAGAACATTTTGCCTCTGATCATAGAATCACAGAATAGTTTGGGTTGGAAGGCACCTTCAAAGGTCATCTAGTCCAACCCCCTGCCATGAACAGGGACATCTTCAACCAGATCAGGTTGCTCAGAGCCCCATTCAGCCTGGCCTGGAATGTCTCCAGGGATGGGGCATCTACCACCTCTCTGGGAAACCTGGGCCAGTGTTTCACCACCCTCATTGTAAAAAATTTCTTCCCCATGTCTGGCCTGAATCTCCCCTCCTTTAGCTTAAAACCATTACCCCTTGTCTTCATCCGTCAACCTTTCTCTCCTCGAGAGTCTCTCCACAGCTCAGCCACACCCTCCTTGGCAGTGCCCCAAACTGCAGAGCCTGTCCTTAGCAGCGCTGAGTAGAATGGAGGGCCCACGCTGGGTGGTTTTAGGCTATTGTGGTGTTTGTGCATCTCATTAAGCCTTTTTTCCTGTAGTCCTCTAACTTCTCTGCAGCTTTGTTTACACTACCAGCTGTGTTCTGTCGAATAAGATGGTAAAAAGACTAAATCACTAGTGTGTGTTTTAATAAAACCTCTAACATACATGTTTAAGCCACGAGGAACTCTGCTTGGTGTTACAGGTTATTTCACTTGAGGCAGCAGGCAGAGCCCTCCTGGGAGAAGTTCTGTAGCAGCACAAGATTTATCTCCATTGTGTTTGCCCGTGTAGACATTTGGCTGAGCCCTTTCAAGCGTGATCAAGCCCACAGTGTAATAGCTTCTCCGTTTACAAGAGCTGAAAATGAAGACAAATGTTAATGAACTGGCTCAATCGATACCTCATCAATCAGCTGGACAGTTCACGTTGAAATTTTTTACCATATCAGCATGTTATTGATGAACTAATGATGTAAAAGAACACTGGCAACATAAACGGTGTTGCTCAAGACCTCCACTGCTTTTATTGCCAAGTGTAAAAACAATGGTAAAGAGCAGCACAGTGACGGGATGTGCTCAATGAGCATATATGAGGGAATTGGGAAGCATTTGTGTTCAACGAGACTGTCAAGCCAAATATAAAGCTGAATCTCCAGCCCACCAAGGGACCCTTATGCTGTGCCTGCCTCCAGCTGTATTATTTACAGAGAACATTGAAAGAGGTCATCTCAATAGTTGAACGGAAGTTACTAGAAGTGTAACCAGTCATTTTTCATCTAATCTTTGAGATCAAATTTGGCCCAGCTGCAGTGCCAGCTCCACAGCAGCTTTAAGATCCCTCATCATGCTACTACTACTCGTTAAAGCTACTGCGTGCTCATCGCCAGCCTCACGTCAACCTGGCCAACAGGTTATGTCAAATCTCCCTTAGATGGAAGGGCTTGTGTGCTCACCTGTTTCGTTGAACAAGAAATCTAATAAGTATTACCTACCTCTATGAATTTGGCATCAGGAACTGCCAGGGCATGATGAGGCCTACACTCCTTTACAAACCAGCACAGGGGAAACACAATTCGGCTCTCACCATTCCAAAGCTGCTTATATGGCAAGCTTGGTGCCATCTTTGGGGGCAATCAAAATGAAATCACCCTTTCCCAAAGTTTTGAAAGCCAGGCATCCTTCATGAAGATGGTATCAGTATATGGGCCTTGTAATCCAGTGTTCAAAGCTGTCCAAAAGCAGCAGCCACTTTGGAAAGATTATGTAGGTCCTCTCTGCACATTATTTCTGTTCTACATGCTTTGGGCATTCAGAAAGTCTTAACAAAGCATTGCCGGCAGTGTCTGACATGGTGTTCGTTCATTGCATAAATCACCTGTTTCACACCTTGCATCTCAAACTTGTGTGCCCTCTGGTCAGTACCTCTGTGTTGAACCGGCCCAAATCCTGCTTTCAAGAGCTCCTCTGTAACCACAAGAGTGAAGACTGCCTCCACGTTCCCCGGAGGAATCTGATGGTGAGTACATCTGGTTCTTCACCCAAGCCCTTTCATGTACCCCACTGGAATCATCCTGGGACACACCACGTTAAGAAAGAAGCAATCAAAAAAAGGTGCAAAGAATATTCCAAACGTTTATTATGTATTAAAAATACCGCAAATAAGCCATACAGTTCATTTCACAGTAACCTAAACAACATTGTTCAAGAACTTGAGAAGTCAACAAAGAACAGTGCAGTTCCAACAGTGACAACAGTTACCTTAATGCCATGGGTCCCTCTTTCTTTGCCAGCAATTCTTTCCTGTTTACAGTGGGAACACCACTAGATATGGTTGGGTATCATATTTACTCCTTTTCACCTGCACTGTTCCCACAAGCACACCACTTCTGGGAGGTGCCATTTCTAGGAATTATTCTTCTGCCATAGCCACAGATCTGCTTGGTGCAGGCTGAGGTGAGCGTGATGCCCACAACCTATTTCCAAGGTATCCATGTGCCAACCCCTTTACCAAATCCTGGATAAAGTTCAAAAGTAAACTTGAAAAGGAGGGGTATTAGAAATCCTTTCCAAAAAGACAGAAAAACAAGAAAGCTCCATGAGGAAGTGGCTTTTAAATAAACATCTAGCAAATTACGACACTTCTTCCTCAATTTCTACCAGTTCCTAGAAGGATCCTTTGCTACCAATGCCCCAGCAGGTACCCAGTCACAACAACGGTGACAAGAATCAGGCACCAAGCCCTGAATATGTAACAACAGTTCAGGTCACTGTCAGCTGTGTGAAAACTTGGAAATGTGTACACCTTAGAAGCAATTCTGCTGATTTCATGGTGACTTTCCCCCTTGTGTGTTTTTTTGGAGTGTACTATTATCGTTAGCATGCTTGCTATACGTGGAACATGAGAGGTGCAATTTTAGTCCTTCTCTTTCCTCATTGAAACTCATGATCATTTTTACAGAAAATCCTGTATCACAGAAAAATTCAGCCTTTCCAGGAAAGACACAGCCTCATCATGTAAACAGTCCAAAAATACAACAAAAATATTACTGTACCTCTTTAAACAAGTCCTATCCTTCAGAAGTCCCTTCTAAGCACTCATTTTCTGCACCGGCAGCTGACGATGCTGGGAAATACAACTATGGTCACAACGAAGGAATCTCGCCCACCACGTGGTGGAACATCCCTCTCAGGTCTCCACCCAAGCAATGCCACTTACCTCAACCTTCCCTTCGGGGGTTCAGCTAAACCCTTGTTAGCTCCTTGGCACAGATGAAGGACTCAGAGAAATACACTACAGCTCAACTGACACCTGGTACTGACCACCCGGCTGAGTCCCAAACTGCAGAAACAGATGAGTTGCTTCAAACCTGGTCCACACTGAGGTTTACCGGTCTAAACAGTTCAAGGTAGGGGTGTAGTTTTGTTCGTTTGTTTCTTAAGCCAGAACATCCCAGTAAAATTCTCAGTGTGTACAGCAGTATGCTTTTTGTACCAGAACAGCTGTAGCCCTTCTCTGTGGGATATCTAGCATCGTACGTAGTGTGAAACACCTTCATGCCATTAAACATGTGCCCACGCTAACAAGGCCGTAGTGCCTTAGTTACACCACTACAGTTACAGCGGTACAATGTTATAGAGATGAGCCCTTAGGAACTCAATCCCCCAACTAAACTCATGTTTTCTTAAAACAAAATTTAAAAAAGAAAATTACACAAAAGAGAAATAAAGGAAATAAGCAGAACTGTTTCTATTATTGAAGTATTCTTATTCTCTTTGGAGGTATCAAATTGCTTTTAAAAAGAGTAAAAAACTGGGGATACAAAAGCTATTCTCCTTAATCCATTATTTGCACAAGGAGGACCACTGCCTAAACTTTTTCATGTATTTTTTCTACTTTCACAAACAACCTTTCCAGATCATTCCTCAGGTCATCTATTGAGCTCTTCACAGACTCCAAGTTGTTCTCATTATTTTCAATTTTCACTGAGTAGGCGACTAAACTATCCACTGCAGTTCTTATCATTTTCAAATCAGAATCAACCTGGCTTACAGAAGATCTCAGTTCATCTACAGAGCCTTCCACAGAAGAAAATTTTTCAAGATAGCCTTGAGAATGTGCTTGACCCGTCTGAAGATTTCCTTGATCCAATAAAGTACTAATTTGCTTCTGGACATCCTGAAGGGCACCGGAGGATGGCAGGTCACTGATACTTCTCCTCAAGTTTTCCACATCGTTGTACAGGGAGGTCTGTGATTCACCCAGATTTTTCAGAACGTCTGTGACTGAAATTACGTCCACATTTGAGACCCCCTGAAGAGCAGCGATGCTTTGTTCTAGGGTACTGAGCTTATTCTCGTATTCTGCCTCCTTCAAAAGGGAAGATTGCAACTTTTCACTGTTTTGCGCAGCAACAGAAGTCAGAGACTCCAGGCTGTCTTCTATGTGCCTCAATCGAGACTCCAGTCCCTCACTGTTCTTGCCAAAAGTTTCTAATGCTTTTCTGAAGAGTTCGTTGTCTTCCCATTTGGCGAGGTCAGCTTTAACTTGCTGTAAATCTTCATCAAGTCTTTTAATGTCACCAGGGAGCTGCATAATAGAATCCTCAGCTCTCAGAACTTTCTCTTGTAAAGCTTTTAATGAAAGGTGTTCAGTGTCCGCAGCCTCTTTGAATTTCTCGTGTTCTTGTTTGAGATTGACTAGTTCCTTCACTTCAGTATACACATCAGACTCCATGGAGTCTATTGTACTCTTCAAAGTCTCTATGTCCTTTTCTTTGGTTTTCATGGATGCTTGCATCTCACCAAGAGCATCTTTTAGCACCTTAATTTCGTGTTTATACACACCTGCCTCTTCTAGTGAATCAATCTTTACTTTCATATTGTTGATTTCATCTTGGCTCCTTTGCTGGACTTCAGTGAACACAGCAATGTTGTCATTTATAGACTTGGTTAGCTCTGTTAGTCTCTCTTCCACTGTGTTTTCCAGAGATGTGAAGTCTCGTTCCCTTGCATCCTTCACCATGTGGATGCCGTCAGACAAGTCTTTCAAAATTTCATTTTGCAGCTTCTGAAGCACTTCACTGATCCGGTTTATTTCACTCTCCCCTTGTTTAACAGCCTTCTCGGTAACCTCCTGCTTCTGCTGAGCAATTTTCATCAACGATTCGAATTCTCCAAATGTGGCCTGAAGGGAACGCACCTGAAATGGAAATCCACATGGTTAATACTTCCGATTTCATCCTTACCTATATCCTTACCCTTTGTGTCTAAGATACTTATGGCCCTTGCTACCATATTGAAATGATCACCTTGTGATCCTTCATGCTCCCTAGGTGACTCTATGGCATATAGATACGGGAGGCACAAAAAGCCCAGCATGTAGAGCCTTATAACTCTATAGATACATACATCTTCTGCTGAAAGTCCTTGGCCTCACTGAGCTGCCTCAAATCATCCAGGAAACCCGTGGTAGTGAAAATCAAACTCACGTCTCCAGAGTTTGCATCCAGACCCCTGAGCCATCCCTCCCCTGTATGACTGCGGGTTCTACAGGCCACAAGTCCATAAGGGAGGAAAAGAAGGGGGAAAAATACCAACCAAACAAACACCAAACTAAAGAACATCTGACATCAGCTTCTGAATACAGAAAAGCTGGAATTAGACTTTAACAGTCAATCAGACCCTGGGCCAATTCCTGAACATGGAAGAAGTTTCAAAGTAGACAAGAAAGAGTAACAAGAAGAATTAGGGAGAAAGGGGAGCTGGGAATGGCTGGGAAATTGGAGTAGTAATCATGACATTTTGCTGCTCCTAGACACCAACGGAGACACAGATTTTTCTTGTTAACTATTTTTCAAGATTAAAAAAAAAAAAAATAGAAGGGCTTTAATGTTCTAAATCCTTAGTACCTCATTATTCACACACATGCATACACCAACACGATCTTAGTGAACAGGGGCATATGTATGGACGGAGGCAGAGAACAAAGCCAGGGCAGCTGCCAAGGGGACTGACTTGCTCTGTCACAGGTTAATACTCACAGAAAGTTGTCACCACTGGATCAGGCATGTTATTAAGCTTCCCAATTACAAAAACTACAGTTGGTTTTAGTAGCAGCGACAGGGAAAAGGTCAAGGGGTGAGTGGCCGCCACATTCATTTACTGTCACATTTAAAGGTACGATCCAGGCACATCAACGGGGAAGCAGATGTTACTTAATTTTGAGGCCAAGCAGAGTTATCAGTCTGGAGACCGTGGAGAAACCTCTCCGTGTGTGGGTGGGTTGTACTTTTACAAACTTCGTAAAGCAATGTAAGAACTCCCACTGGCTGCAACAGGAATCCATCGCGTAGGAAATACCTCGAGGCTTTGGCAGGATGGCGAGTGCTGAGTAACGCATGTGCCCTTGCCTCACGCTACTCCCTGTGTCTGAGGGGTGCATTAATCAGCCCTGCCACATGGGCTGCCATGTTTACTGATTAGATACACAGCTGGAGGGGTGGTTTTATTTAAAAAATAGAAGTATATTATATATGGTCTTAGAAAGAAATACACAGAGCTTGTGTTTTTTCCTCTTTAACTGAAGTAGGCTCCAGCAGTTCCCAGTCAGGCTCTGAACCTAGAAATCGTTTTCAGAAGACCTAACAAACTTACCAATTAGAAATTAAGTTATTCATATGCATTTTTGCAAGACTAAATCCCTGGCTAAATCCTCCTCGGTTTTCATGGAAGTCTACACTGTGTAAGGAGTGTAGAGTCTGGCCACAAGACTTGCCCTTGCTCCAACAAATCCCTGCAGTTTGAAGGATACCTACCGAGAGGACTTCTTTTTCCCCTCATCTTCTGTAGAAAGCTTTGTAATGACTCTACATTCCCTATACGTGTATTCTGCAGTGCTTACAAACAAAACTGGAAAAGAGCTGGGGGTGAGGGAGAAGCAGGTGATGCTGTGACACGTATCGCAGCAGGGCACCAGCCATTACACTGACTTATCAACCTCATTTTCATTACATATTAGCTGTCATTCATTCTGATTTTTTTCCAAGTAGAGAGCTTTTTCTGTATCACTATAAACAGACTTCAGAAAGTCCTCCTCCCCCTCTTATGACAGATTTTCTTTGACACATTCCAACCAAATCACCAAAATCCTATTTGCAATTTAGCTATCTTCAATTGTTAGTCTAAGAAAAGGCAACAGAAATGGCCAGAAGAACTCTCTAGAGGGCCAGAAGGTCTCTGCTGCCGTATGTCTGACAGAGATGGATCCCACCCATCTGCAAGTGGAAGTACTTTATATCTGCTCCTCCACTGCATTTAGCCAACGCTTATAGTGTCACTTGATGCTATTCTCCTATATTTCCAGCTGGGCCAGTCACTTGAAGATCAGCGAGCTCTGACATAATAAAATGGACTGGAGTCTTCAAATCAGATCAGTTTCTAATTTGACCTGTTCTAACCAAGAGCCACCGGGCCCAAAGCAAACAGCTTGCAGGAGAGGAGTAAAACTCACAGCTTCAAAGTAGTAGTTCACATTCACTACACAGTTGGTTTGTGTGTGCACCTATGCCCGAGTTTGCCTGTTCGGTGTTCATGGCTGGTAAGACTTGAAACCATAGCCCTTTAAAGGTTTAACACCATAAATAGGACAGAAAAATACATCTATAGCTAACAACTACGACTTCTCTAGCTGGTTATACTATGCTGTGTTTAAACACCGTAAGATCTTGGCCCCTCTAAGAACTGTGCTGTATTAGAGGCTAAACTTCCACATCATTTCCTTTCTCCTCCCACTGCTGATGTGTAAAGCAGATGAGTTTATATAACGTTCACTCCCGACAGGAGCTCTCTGCAGTAAAAGACAGAATGGAAAGCCAGTTCCACACAGCAGCCTGTGCTGACGGCACTCCAAAAGCGCAATGCAGGACCCTGCGATTTTGTAAAGCAATGAAATATGGCCTGGTCTCCCCTCCCTCAAGTACCTTCTTCTGTAAAGGCAACGCCAAATCACAGCGAGCAAAGCTTTCAAGGGTTACATCGAAACTCTCTGTGATCTCTTTCCCCCCACCTTTAATTCTTGCACTATTCTATGTATAACATCAGCCATCTGAGGCACACAGGCAAAGTTTCAGTTCTCTTTGAAACCAACTATTTATAAACTTTTGTTATGTACCTGAATCCTAGAATATATAACATACAACTACGATTTTCTGCATTGATATGGAGATATGAGGCAGAAAACTGTACCCATTCCTGTGCCTGGAAAGGCTTATATATTGCACATACATCCAGGTTCTACAGTCACGTATTGTAATCTTAGGTCCTGTATGCCCTGCCATTGCATTTTATTCCTTCCTGCAAAGACTCTGTAAAAACGCCTTAGAAACTAGGGAAAAACAACCACCCTTGCTAGTTCAAATCATGGCCCGGGAATCAGAGCGTAAAAACACAGGATTTAAAATTAGCTTCAGAAACAACACTACAGCCCTGAAATTCACAACCCTTTCCCTGCCTCACGCGAGTTTTCCTTTTCCTCCTTGTCCTAAGCGAGAGGAAACAGCGAGACTGACCCTACAGACTCCACGTGTGCAAGCTGCCGTGCTTCCCGGAGAGCCACAGAGCGGCCAGAGGATCTCTGCCAGCGCCTGGCCCCCCAGCCTGTCCCACTGCCACCGGCCCGGGGCCTGAGCTCACAGAGAACACAGGGAATCTGCACAGCGAGCTGTGCAGAAAGCAGTCAAGCTGAGACAAGAATTTCCTTTTCTTTGATCTGACTCAGCCATAACTCCACACACTGCTTCCCAACCGATTTACCTACTCCCTAGACAGGAGCTTGATTAGACGCTGATGATACGCCTTCACGTACGCCATTTTTTCTGAAGGTTTTAGGCACCCTAAGGCATATCCAGATGCACGGTGCCACATGTGAAACTCTTGCTAGGGGGCTAATAAGCCCTGAGTAAAAAAATGAGGAGGTAAATGAGCATTTATTTCGCTTCTCTTGAGCCACACCCTTTGCAAACTACTTCACAGCTCTTCCCAGTCCTGCACTGCCATGGACACCCAGAGTCTTGTTTGCTCAACCAGCGGCAGGAGCACAGAAGGTGAGGTATGGCAGGAGCAGTGTTTCTGGCACGGCCTCTGCTGCTCGGTGATGCTGGCACGGGTTTTGTTTTCTGGAGCACGCAGGGACGTCGAGGCAGGATACAGCCACGTCTGACCGCGCACACCTGCCCGCTCGACGTGGCGACAAAGAGCTCCCCATCGGCCGCACCTGGCTTTCCACGATTCGCGAGAGTCCAAGATATAAAATTACCGCCAGCAGGCCCTCAGGCTGCAGGTCTGCACTGCTGCCAACGCGTAAGCGTGCTGGCTGCATTATATAAAATGGCCTCACGCCCAAGCCCTGGAAGCGCAGGCTGGGCCGGGAGCCGGCTGCGGTCGCCACTGCGGGCTGGCCCGGGGGCCGCCCGCCCGCCGCGGGGTCCCGCCCCCGGC
>VWYH01004173.1:104239-222131 GCA_013399365.1 Pampusana beccarii | reverse complement strand
GGCGAGAGAGGGAGGGATGAAGGAGGGGAGGGATGAAGGAAGGGAGGGCGGGGGCGCCGGCCCGGGCAGCGCAGCGCTCCCTGCCCCGCCCCGGCCCCCGCCCCGGGGAGCCGCCACGCACACGGGGACGGCCCCGCTCCCTCCCGGGGAGCCGCCACGCACACGGGCTCGGCGCCGTCCCGGGGGCGGCAACGGGACGGGGGAGCGGCCTCCGGCCAGCCCAGGGTGACAGTCCCTGTCCCGACCGGGGCCGCCTCGGCCACGCCTGCCCGGGGGTCTCAGCGCGGGCTGCGCCGGCAGTCCCCCCGCAGCCCCCCGGTGTCCCCAAGCCCAGCTCCGGCGCTGCCCGTTTTTATTCTTGCCATGTAGTTTTGGAGGCAGAGCGCGGCAGGCTCCCGCCTCACACAACTGCTGTTTTGCTTGAGTGTGATTTTGGCTGATAGGGTCACAGCAAGCTCCGAGAGCAAGGCACAGGGAAGAAGTTGTTCTCTCCATATGCACCTCACAGTTCTAGTGCCTCTAGAGCAGAGACTTGGCATCGGGCTGGTCCCTCGGGCACGCAACAGCTGCAGGAGTGATTCTGACCCGACGCAAACTCCCGTGGGTTTCACAGACTGCTTTTGTCTGAGTGTGCACTCCGTAGAGGCTGGGAGATCAACACCAAAATTCCTGGCGAAGCCTTTGTGCTCCCAGCACGCTCTTTTTCCTCACCGCATTGGCGTAAACCTGCTGCATTCATCATCCTAGTCCAGGACGGGAAAGGCTGAGCAGGCCGTCCCCTGCATCGCTGGCTCCAGCTGGGGCCTGCGGGGGTGCAGAACACAGACCCGCCACTTGGTCCTCTTCATGCTCTCAGTTTTTCTCTTGCTAGTAAGGAGGCAGATAAGAGGGAGGTGGGAGCTGACTGATTTGGATGTGCCAGCAAGAAGGGGAGAGTGGGGAAGGAGAGAGCAAAGCAGAGCAAAGGGTTAAGGCGTTGGTGGAGGAAATAGTCTGCTGTGCATCGAATTAGTTAAAGGTTGTATCGGGGGTGGGAAAAAATGCATCTGATCCTGTAATAGACGATCCTTATGCAGGGGAACTGAGTGGGCTTGAAGTTGCAACTTTAGAGCCTCGGTAAAAGAGGGCTGGGGAGTGGATGCTCTTCTACATGGTGGGAAGGGGAGAAGAACACGCTCTACACCTGTGTTTGGGTGGAAGGGAGGTATCATATGGGAATAACTTTAAAACTTTTTTGGAAAATCCCTCAAATTTTCCAGGAACACAAAGAGCTGCTTAAGCCCTTTTCATAAACCAAGCAGTTGTATCTTAAATTGTTATCATATACTTGCTTGATTGTGGAAACTTGGAAAAATACAACATAAATCCCCTTCTACTGTCTGCCTACTGCTTTGGGCCAGACTACAGGACAGATGGTAGTGCAAAAAGCTTAAATGTTTTGAAAATACACCTTCAATACATCAATAATGTACTTCTTTTTACATCCGTTAGCCCTAACTGAACAGGTTAACTTAATCACTAGCATCTGATTGACACCTAACTCTGCCAGGTCACAATAGAATTGTATGATATTTTGGGTCTAGACCCTTAGTCACTGATGGCTTACAGGGAACTTTTTTTTGTAACCTTTTGTATAAAGTTGTCCACACATGCACAGTGCAAGGCCAAGGTCTGTCACCGCATCTGATTTTTGTAACTATGGGTTACAATTCTGGAAGTGAGCCTTAATTTTTATAAGGAAGGACTAGGTCATTTTCTTTTAGCCTCAGTAGGTACATTGCAGGCAACAGCAATACGGACTTTTTCATATACAAGCTGATCGACTACATGGTTCATGTGCTTGCTTGGCCTTCATCAGTTCTTGAGTCCCAGGTGCTGATGTCCTGTTCATTGTTCTCTTTGGAAGCAAAACTTACTCTCATGTCTAGAAAATCTGTTTCCTGAGTTGCCTCAAGATTCAAAGCAAGATGCATGTTGGAAGTTGCTATTTTGGAGTTAGTAGAAGAGTGCACTTGCAATCACTTGAGTCTGCATGTTGCTGGCAGCTTCCATGAGGCACTTGAATGCAGGATTCTGGACCGAGGACAGTGTTGTAACAAAGCATCCAATGTGACAGAGTTTGTATTGGAGAATCCTGTACATAAAAATGTGCTAAAAACCTCCACTGCTTCATCCCCACACTTACCCATGTTTTAGACTAGACTAGACTAGATTAGAATAGAATAACCAGTAGTAATAGTGGTAGCTTCAAAAGGATTTGGTTTTTGTTGGTTGTGGTTTTTATTTTTAAGAACAATGAAATGATCTTGGCAATTGGTTTCTGCCTCAGACATGTTATTCTTCTGTATTTTAATATATATCTTTAAAGCTAACTTTTTAAAAGTCTGTATTCATATCTGTTAATATTAGCCCATATGAAAGATTCGTGTGGGATAAAAGAGAATTCTGTTCAAGACATAGAGTCCACAAATGAAAATAATGCTTTAAAGCTCTGTTGGGGCTTCTGGGCAAAGATCCTACACATGCAACTTCAGTGTCTTTAAGACATAAAAAAGTGTTAGTAGCAACAAGCTCTTTCCAGTTCTACACCTAGGCTGCTGAACTGCTAGTGCAAATTTGATTTATTTCCCTCTCATATTTTTATGCTATATGGAAATGCATTTGCTTGCCAAGAGACATTCCACAAGTGGAAGTTCATTCCATTAATGTGTAAGCCGTAACTCCTTGCCAGATAAAAGCTTGAGGTGCTAATCCATCTGTTTCTCTGATTACAGCAAGAAATCAAATCAAGTTTTGTCTTGGAAGACCCTTTCTTGGTCTTTCCTTTGATTGTTTTTTTATTCTAAGTGAATTTTAGGTTGAGTATTCCTCAGAGACGGTGAATCTTAAACCTAGGCAGGATCACAGTCCCCGATTTCAGCCTGGTAAATCCAGTTCCATTCAATACTTCTGCCAAGGTTTAGGATGAACTGAACAGTTTGGTCTGCACATGGTGTTCTAGTCAGTGACTACTAGTACAGCTGATAGAAGGACAATTTATAGTTGATTGTCTCAGGCAGCATAATTCTATCAATTGCGCAAACTTGAGGCCAAAAGTCACTAGCTGGAGAGGATGCTGGAGTGACTGCAGGTTATGAGCACCACAACAGAAACTTGGTTAGCTGATTGCCCTGACCCTAACAAGTAGCAGAGAGCTCGCACAGGGTCAGTAGATTGTCTTAAATACCTTCCAGAGGTGGGTGGAGCTGATATGAGTGGGCTTGCATGGATGAGAAGCTCTTAGAATACTGTGTCCTCCTCAGTACCATCTTCAGCAGTAAACAAAGAACCCTGGGAAGGCTGGAATAACAGAGTTACCACAGTGAACATCTACCCATAGCCTGTCTCACACTTTATGATAAAGTGGATCTCAGATTTCTATTTAGGAAGGACCTAGAAAGGCCAGGAATTGTACCAGTATCCTGAGACCCAGGATTTTAACTCTGAAACTGTTTATTTCAGAGTTCACGGTAAGAACTGAGCCATATGGATGTTGCCAGAGACAATAGTCAAGAGGATCATCAATGTTAAGCATCAAGGGATGTAAATCTGTTTCAGGCAGTAAGGCAGTGCAGGTAACACTCGCACCAGTTCTCCTTCTCCAGCTTTGGCAGTGACAAGGAAAATGTTGGTGAGGTACATAGCTAAGGCTTTTTCTCACCAATAAACCAAAACAAACTATTTCTGATGAAGAGTAGCACTCTACAAACGGCTTCTCATTGTATTTGACAATGTGGGTCAGACTCTTTTGTTTCCTCTGTGAGAAAGACAGACCACTAGTGCTGAAGGGAGAGTGCATTAGGAATTTGCTGAAGTGGTAAAGTAGCTAGACACTGCCGACTGGTGCAGTTGGGGCGTTTGCTGATGTACCATTTTCTCTCTGAAGTGTCAATATTCTGGTTTGTCTCTGTGTGGATTTGAAGCTGAATACTTTGGTGGGGAGAAGCAGCAATCCTGTTTCCCTCTGACAAGACTTACTGCTCCCTGGAATCCAGGAAACTCCACAGAAGAGCAGGCTGAGAAAGCATCCTTACACCTGCTTTCTAGACTTTTTGTCTCATCCTTGAGCCTATTATGAAGTCTGGGCCTGATGGTCTCAGTCAACCCATCTGTTAGTGCTAAAGCCAGTCTGCCTGGCTCGGTTATTAGGATTAGGGCAAAATATCTTGTGACTTCAAGTTATATTCTCAATTTGGTTGTCCTGGACCCCAGTGTAAACAATAACATGCCTTGCCCTTTACCTCTCCTCCCACTCTATCAGTAGCTACATACTGGCACATTTCTGACCTGTGGGGCCAAATGCAGCTGCACATCTTACCCACTCAGTAGCTGCGTTGCTGTTTGCTGGATAAAGCAATGCATTAATTGTAGGCTTTATTGCCTTTGCCAGTTTTACTGGTAACGGTAAGGAAAGATTATGAACTAACTTGCTGCAAAGGCTGAGAACAAACTAGTCCTTCTTTTCAATTAACAACACTTCTGTAGTGAAAGGCCAAAAATTGAGGTGAACTTGAGACACTGTTCAAAATTCCAAATTTGTACCTTGTGGTTTGACCCCAGCCAGCAACTAAGCACCACACAGCCGCTCACTCACTCCCCACAGCAGGATTGACAGGGAGAGTCAGAAGGGTAAAAGTGAGAAAACATGTGGGCTGAGATCAAAACAGCTTAATAATTGAAAGAAAATAAAATAATAATAAATTGTAATGAAAAGGAAATAACAGAGAGAAATAAACCCAAGGAAGACAAGTGATGCAAATGAAAACATTTGCTCACCACAAAATGACCAATGCCCAGCCAGTCCCCAAGCTGTACCACTCCTTCCCCTACCCCGACTTCCCCCGTAGTGTTCTTGCTGAGCATGATGTCACATGGAATATCCCTGTAGTCAGTTGGGGTCAGCTGTCCCAGATGCGTCCTCTCCCAACTTTCTGTGTACCCTCGCCTACTTGCTGGCGGAGGGTGAGAAGCAGAAGAGGCCTTGACTGTGTAAGCACTCGCCAGCAACAACAAAAAACATCCCTGTATTATCAACACCTTTTCCAGCATAAATATAAAGCATAGCCCCGTTCTAGCTACTATGAAGAAAATTAACTCTGTCCCAGACAAAACCAGCACATAGTTGCACGTCCTACATAAGACACATGGATATTGATCTTCTTAATTGAGCAGAACAAATTTAAAGGCTGAACAATTATTCTCCTTGCTGACATTGCAGAAGACACAGGCACTGAGAAATTAGTGATGTTTCTCTGTGGAGAAAATCTACTTTGAGATCCATATAATGGCTTATAGCTTCAGTGCCTCTGGATCAGGAAGGAACAGAAAGCAAAAAGGAGGTTAGGTGCTGAGTACTATAGTGTCTAACTTACTCTTGGCCTTTGGACTGGAATCCTGAAGCATGTCTTCGGTGCCTCAGCTATTTATGTAGATGCACTTCTCACATAGATAGATAGATAAAGTTAGGTATTTAAGTATGGGCTCCAAACCAGCTGGTGTGCTCTGGGAGAAGGGCACTACTACAGCTGAAAAAAAAAATGTTTAAAAGCCATCCCTTTCTGCAATTCCATTTCTTACTCTGTGACATAGGATGATAACCCCAGAGATACTTTTTCCTTTAAAGTTGATCTTTCATATAAATATTTAGAAGCCAGTTTACTCAGTGAGGCTGGGGCATCCCTTCCCCTCCCTGTGCAAGCGAAGCCACTGAGCACCACAGGCTTCCACAGTTGATGGTCCACACAGACAGCACACAAAATGGACCGAGTCACTTGCCCTGGTGTTTGCTGCAAGTACTCCTCGTGCAGTTTTAGATGATACAGCTGGTTAATTAATAAAAGGTGTCAGCAGCCATCAGAGCAAAGACCAGAACTCAGGTTTCCCCCATCTTTCAGATGGTATTTAAGACAAAATTGATGTAAAAAATAATAATCAATAATGTCCTTGGAAGTGAAAACAGTCCTGTACAAGGCAGTCCATCTGTATGCCATCACAGACAGTCTTCTCCAAAGCTCTTTGAGCTTCCCTCAGATTGTCATTACCATGTCACATGCACAAACTGGGGCAAAGTAGCGCAAACACAGTTATTTAAAACGTCGTCTTCTTTATGGAAGCTATCGGATTAGGCTGCTGGACTTAATCCCATTTGATGTCTCTGGAGGCCGGGCTCAGAGCGGCAGGGCTGACAGGTGCTCTGCGCCACTGAGAGCAAGCGCTGCCGCTCCAGCAGGGCGCTTGGCACTTGCGCAGCCATTCCCAGCTCCCAGCCCTTGCTTTTATAGCAGGGGCGGTATTAATAGGACCACAGCGGGCTTTGATCCACGCAAATGCAGCGTCTATCCTATATAGTTTGTCACACGTAAGGTGGCGTAATTATTTGCAGGAAGGGAAGCCCTGTGCCTTCACGACGAGCAAGGCTTGATTAAGTTAGTGCCTGCCTCAGACAGCTGCGGGTGTTTCGCCCTCTGTGCGTCCTGGTGGGTGAGGCACTGGTGGCACGGAGCTCCTGTGACAGGAAGAGGTGACAACCCCGACAGGTACTGCTGGCCCAGCGGGTGCACGAAGCTGCTCACGGGACGAGGTCGATACAGCAATGGCCAAAGCATTTGTAATAACAGCGCTGTGCCGCTCCAGGCCGCATTCCTCAGCGGGCGCTCAGCAGGCCTCCTCACACCACAGCCGTGAGCCAGGCAGGTGACTAAACTCGGCACCGTCCCGAGCGGCTCCCCTGAGGCTGAGGTGGTGTTTGGGGGATGAGGGGACCAAGATGGCGGGAGGACCGGGCGCCTCACCCCATCCCGCGGCGAGGGGCTCAGGGAAACAGGGCAGGAAAGGTCGTGGGGGCATATTTTAAGCTTCCTTGACAGCCCAAGGAACAGGCACGACCGAACACGCCCTGAAGCCCCGCCCCGCTCCTCCCTCCGGCCTCCGCGGGGCCCCCGTGTAGCTCCATCGCCTGAGGCGGCCCCGGGGCGGGGCTAACGCGGAGGCCCCGCCCCACGCTGGGGAAGGGGCGGGGTCACTCCGGATCGACGCGGCTCTTCCGTAAACACCACCCAGCCCTTCCCCCGGCCTTCCCCTCTGGGAGGGCCCATTCAGCGCGGGGGAGTCCATGGAAGCGTCTTCACTCGTCAGCTCATATTTCTCCATAGTTAGAGCTCGGACCCGGGCAGAATGAGGAGACACGGGCTGTTTCTGCGGGGCTAGGCGTGAGTTGATCCGAGTCCCTCGGGCTAACTCGCTGCTGACAAGCAGAAAAAGGTGACATCCTCCCCGTCACCGGCAGCAGAGATGGACGCGCCCAAGGGAGCCACTAATAGTCCGGGCTGGGTGTATAAATTCGGGCGGGGGGGCAGTTTAAAGCCCCGGTGAGCGCCGCGGAGGAGGGTGAGCTGCTGCTGCCGGGCCGCGGTGAGTGACCGGGGCGAGCTGGGGCCGGGCTGCGCCGTTCCGACGGCGGCACCGTCCGTCGCGGCACACGCCTGGGTGTCCGGGCATTGAGCTACGGGGTGAGTCCGGGTCGGAGCTGCCCCGGGAGCGCTGCCCTCCCGTGCCGTGGGGGTGGCGCGCTGGCGCTCCGCTCTGCTGCCCCGCTGGGGCTCCCGCTGCAGCAGGCGGGTTTCGCAGCTCCTGCTCTGGGTCTGTAGCGCACCCCTCGCCCCGTGTCTCCGGGGCTGCCCCTGTCCCTTAATGCCCGCTGCCTGACGGGCACAGCCGCGGGGGTTCCGCCCTGCAGCCCCGTAGAACAAGGGCACCCCGGGACACTTGGAGAGGCGGGCAGCCGGGTTCGTGTTCCCCGGGGTTGGCAGAGAGAGGGTTCCCCCTGCTCCTCTCCTCCTCCCTTCCTGCCCCCGGCTCTGTCCTTGGAAACGCTGTTTTGTTTTGGTCGGCGAGTGCCAAACTCCTGCCTGTGCTGTTAAAAACATGGGGCCGGGGGAGGAGACAGGCAGCGAAACAGATGGAGGAAGAGGAGGATCCGCCTCCCGCCGTGTCGCTCCCCGCTGGAGGAGGGAGCGGGACGGGCGTCCCGGGCCCCCCCTCAGGGCGGTGTGACCCCTTCTCACGGAGCGGGGGGGCGCGTTGCCGAAATGTGTGGGGTGAGGGGAGCTCCCGCGGCCGTCCCGCACACAGAGCGGGGAGACGGGTTCGTCTCCCTCTTACTTGAGTGTTTTTAGGCCCTCAGCCGCTGTCTAAAGGGAAGAGCTGCGGAACCGGAGAGCTAAAGGAGGTGAATGTCGGCTGTGAGCTGTCAAAAGCGGGGCATGGGGAAAATCCGCGGCTCTTAACAAAGGCTCTTTGCTGCTCCTGTGCCTCGAGTGCTGGCAAAAGGGGGAGCCGGTGAAAGGGAAACTCGAGCCCAAAGGGATTCAGTCGGTGCCAGCTTCGAGATAGTGAAGACGTTAAGCCCAGTGGAATAAACAAAGTTGAGACATTCATAGTGGTAAAACTGGACAGAGCACTAAGAAAGTTGTGTGTGCATGGAGGGTCTTATTTAAACAAAGCAGGGCTGTGGAAAAACCTTTATTGGAGATGGTATCCGAAGGGAGGGGAAAAAAAGAAACTTCCAGGCTGTTTTTTTATTTTTCCCAAAGTGTCTCGTAAAATAACTTCTAAAGGAAGCCTTTGTGAATAAAAAAGTGTGTGTGTTCTCCGAAACCAAGCTGATCATGTGATCTTCAACAGTTCTAAGTGAAAGATTGGGTTGGGCAGTGTGGTGGCCGTATAAAAGCAAGATACCCTTAGGCATCTACGGTGTTGTATTCATTGTGTCTTTACTAGAAAGAATAATCCAAAATGTATAAATAACAGCAGAAACCATGATAATTTAGTTCACCCTTGTTAAATTAACTGGAAACTTGGGTTTTGTAAATTTAGAAGATATTTTTAGCTTTGTCTCCTGCTTAGAGTTTATCCTTATAAAAGCTGCAAAATAGTACTGATCAAAGGAGAGCAAACAGTGTAATGAAGGCCACTGTGAAGGTATTCAACCTGATGTAAAAGTAAATGTCAGTTGTTATTAATGCAGGAAGAGTAAAGCAGGTTGTAACCACGGGCTGACCCTTTAACTGAATAGGTAGGATATTAAGTTGTGTATTAAAACAACAACCTAGTATCTAGTACCTAATTAACAAATAAAAAATAAGGTGGTGTTGTCTCCTCGAGATGGTGAGTTACAAAGAGATTTTGGGAGGCTAAAGGGCTTCCTGAAATATTTTTACTTGGAAATTAAATTAATCTAAACTTAAAATTACATGTGAACTTGACTGCTAGTAATTTATGAGAAGCTCTGTGCTGTCTACAAAAGCATAAGGAAAAGCAGCTTTTCCAGTATATGCTCTAAAGGATGGCCTAAGTAACTCAGTAGTGTATTGTTGTAACTAATTAGAAAAGCCTTTTTTGGTTTGTATTTCCCTTTGATATGCTCAATGACTGTACTTTTCTCTAAGCTTTTTAGCTGTCGGGCAGCATATTTAAAAACTCTAGATGGCGTATCCGGATTCTGCTTGTGTATTCATGTATGTTTACTTTGATGTGCTTGCTGCCTTGTTTATCTTTTAAAGTCAGAGTTTAGCAATAATGTTGTGAATCTGCAGAATACACCCATTCTTCCTCACCATTCCATTCGAGGCATCCTACTAGGAAATATATTTACTGTGGCAAAGGTTGCAGTGTTTTTTTCAGTGCGTCATCTCCCTGTGCATTGTTGAAACTTATAATTTCAATTAAGTCTCCTGAAGCACTCTACTGGCAACTCTGTCTGTATGTGTGCATGTATTGTAGGAGCAGGTATGGTCTCAGTACATCAGTATGTTATGAGTCTTTTTGAAATGCAGGCATTTGTTGCCAAAAGATCCTTTGCTGGGACCAGTATGTAGGCCTTGATGATTTGGCCTTGGGAATCAAGACCAGGGTAAAAAATGGCAATGCTGAATTGCTTCCACAGCTGGTTTAGTACTTCCTGTCAGGAGTACCCTGCAAATGTGAATATTTACAAATTTGAATATTATTAGAATTATTGTGCTGACAGTTAAGAGGAATTTTGTTTTTTTAATGGTCATTTAATTTCGTCTGTGTTCTTAACACCTAGACTGAAGCAGTAGGCACATCTCGAAGTGCTCTTACTAGGCGAGTGACTTACGAGACCTTTTGGGCCAGTACGCTACTAACAACGCTAATCAAATCTTTCGATGGACCACGTGGAACATTAACCTTTTGGAGGTTAGTTACTTGTATGTAAGTGAGTTTTATACATGACTAAAGCCTGGAAATAGCGTGCTGATGCTGATCCAGAAACAATGTGGGAGAGTAATATAAGCTTTGCAGGCTTTGTAGGGTTACTGTGTTTAAGTGAGCGGTTCCACATCAAGAACCTGGAGTGTGTTCTACAGGTAGGTTACTCGCCACAACTAGTTTCTAGTTAATGCTAACTTTGAGATTTGTAACACATCTTAACTGAAGAAATAGCTTTAGTCTCTTGTGTAACATTAATGACTCATTTCCAATTGTAACTTAGACAAATACAATTTCAAAGTCAAAAATATCTCAGCCTTTTGGTTTTCTAGGTTCTCTTGCAACTGTCTGGTTTCGTCAGTACTATTTTTAAATATCTGCTTGTTTTCAGTTGCATGTTAGAAATTATAAAGTTGCTGTTCTAATCAAAGATGTTAAGGATCACAACTAACACTAAGTCTTGAACCCGTGACCTCTATATCCTGATCAAAAGTCTATTCTTACTGGCTTCTCCGGTGTTGTGCTGTGTTCTTGCTGATGTGATTAATTCTTTTCACCAAAAAAAAATTTTAAAAGCATAAAACATTACATAAGGCACTCAAATGCATCCTCTTTTCTCTTGGGAGAGGAGGAGTGGTAAACATACACTTAACAAATGTTAATCACCTCAATTAGCAGAGGAGTACTCATCAGTTAAGTACTTTATGAAGTTATAAAGGTCTGTTCAGGACAAGCTGGTACCCAAAGAATGGAACACTCTAAGCTTTAACTAGGTGCCAGCATTAAAGAAATCTTAATTCTTACTCTGTTTTGTCTACTTCTTGACCCAGCAATATGTTTATTCACATAAAAGCACACAAAGATTATCCTTTTGCTACCAAAAGTGGCTTTTCCCAAGTTGAACTGTTGCAAAGTGCGGTATTCTTTGCCTTGTTAAAGTTTTAGCAATTTAATTATAAATGAAGTCATGTTACTTAAATTTGCTGATGGAAGGCATTGTTGGCTGTGTCTCCTCATGAAGTCTGCTACAGAATGCTTCATGGCCCTAGTCAATGTTGGACAGCTACTTTTGGTATCTGGGCCAAATTCCTTTGGTAGTAATTGTGGCTGACTTCCAGTTTCTCATTTTAATATGGTTATGAACACGTTTTTCACTTCCCGTCATACAGCTATTAATCATCTCTATCGCACCGTGCAGCTGCCCGAATTCTCTGCAGTTGCAGATTATCTGCCTGGGAGGCAGTTTCTTTATGTAGACAGAAGCACTAAGCAGCATGACACTTCTCAGTGTTAAGTGTCATGTATGCTGAATATAATGTTAGAGGCTCGGAGTTTGACTTAAGTTTGACTTAAAACAGAAAATCCAACCACCCTCACCTCTAGGAGGAGTATTTTTGGGGTCTGTACCGTTGTTGATCTGTTTCTGAGCAAAGACCCACCTAAAGCAACAGGCCAGGCTTCTAGCTGCACCTTGTCAGGAAATGTAGTATTTTGAATTATTTACCTACTTCCCCCGCAGCAACTTCTGTGTTTGCTTCAGAGTTGTTACACTCGGTGCAGTCGGTTTGTGGGAGGAAGCCAATTGCTAAACAGCCCTTGGTGAAGTCATGTGGGGGACGGTAATACCATGAGATGCCTTTGTGGATGTTGAGTGCTTCCGAAATTCTGACAGGCGACTTCAGGGGTTACTGTGGGTAGTCTTTAATTTTCTTTAGGCTGTCTTTAGCATAGCCATTAAGGTATGAGAACAGCAGAAGGAAAAAAAGCTTTCTGGCAGAGCAGGCATAGTTTGTTAGTAACTTTATGATTCTGCATGTGAAGCCAGATCCTTTCTGTAACACCTTTTGAAGAAACGCAACTTCATTCACAGTATAATGGTCAGTATCTGACTTTTGAGAAACAAACAAAAATAGTAAGTGCTGGTTTCATGGCGTATTTGGCTTTCCAGGTCTTGTTTACTGTAGCAGCTAAAGTGTATCAGAATGCCTCTCAATGATGACCAGAACAGTGATTCAGATTCTTCACGCCTCTCTGAAAGCACAGCTTCTTCCAGCGACTCTGAGTATTCAAGACAGAGCTTTAACAGCGATTCTTCAAGCAAACCCAGTTCCCCAGCATGTAAGCCTATTTCAACCTTACCTGCGTTGCGCGTAGACAGATAAGGCTAACTTATCTCATTTCTCTTTGCTGTCATGGGTAGAACCTGGGATTCTGAATCTCTGTTTAAGAGTATTAAGAGAAAGGCATGGCTTTCTCTCTGAGAAGCAGCGCATCTCCTTGTGTGTGGAACACCACCAGCAGCCGTATCCGTGAGGGTCTCCCTGTGCACACCTTCCCATCGGAAAGTGTAAGAAAAGTGTGCCACCATGGACATCCTGATCTTGAGCTATTGTTGGTGTTGGTAGCAGTCTGCCACTCAGCCAGACCTAGCTTTGTGCAAAGGGCGGGTTTCTTCTGTTTGCTCCATACACTTTAAAATCAAATCTGTAAGTTACAGATTTATAATATTACATGAAGTTACCTAACATTAGTCTCAAATTCACTTTTCTTGTATAAAAATTAGGATCAAACAGAAAAAAAACATTTGCACAAAGAAGGTGTTTTGAGGAATGATCAATAAAACCTTGGCTAAGATGTGCTTCATGTTCATGTCCGTGAGCATTGTCAGACCCTGCATACTTTTTAGTGTCTATGTAAGTGAAATCTTGCATTAAAACGAATTTGTTAGTGGAGCTGCAATTGGCAGCTGGCTTTTTATGAACAGTTTTCAAAGGCTTAATTACAGATACTAAATTAAATGACAGAATTTTGGGGTTTAGAAACTTGGGGAGTTTCTTATTGCTTTCCAATGTAGTGATTCCGATGTATTGTTAATACTTTTTTTTTTTTGGTAAAAAGGGAGTGTAACTTATCCATCTGCTAAGGAACATAAATTGAGGGTTCTCAAGTCAGTAACTTCAGAACCTTCTCTACAGGCAATAAAACCACATATAGTAATTACATGCTCAGGATTATGGACATCTGGTATCTGTTACTGTCTGTGCTTTTGGTCCAGTGGATTTCACAGAACAGTCAGTCGGAAATCTGTGGAATGCGAGATTCTGTTTTAAAGGAAAAAAGATATCTTGGTTAAAATGCAGAAATATGAA
The DNA here is from genome assembly GCA_013399365.1 of Pampusana beccarii. NCBI lineage: Eukaryota > Metazoa > Chordata > Aves > Columbiformes > Columbidae > Pampusana > Pampusana beccarii. The sequence goes on along the minus strand of VWYH01004173.1, from coordinate 208,713 downwards.
ATTGCTTTTCAAAGTGTTATGAGGCTTGTGTGGTATTACCCACACACACACCCCCCTGATAAGATGGGAGTTTCCTGAGTTAGTGTTTTAAGAAGATATAAAGACCTGGTAATCCTAGGTTGTTTCTTCTAGAGTACTAGAGTCCAATTAGCAAGCAGTAAAATTTCCAAATTTTAATATTTTAAAATTGCTCTTATCAGTCATAGATATTTGGCTTGAATGGATCTTGTTTGTTCCTGCAGCAAGCCCTCCCAAGATTATTACATTTGATGAACTGATGGCAGCTGCAAGAAATTTGTCAGACTTGACTCTAGCTCATGAAATTGCTGTAAATGCAAATTTTTGCATAAAACATGAAGCCTTCCCACAGAACAGGTAAGAGCCTGAATTTTGCGAAAAAAACAGCACTGGGGTTGGGAAGAGAGGAGAAATGAATGGAGCAGCAAATTAAAACAAACAACAAAAAAACCTCGTGAGTGAAAACACCTTGGAAGGCAACAGATTTTCATCCTACATCTCCAGGAGTCACTGTCAAAGCTGTCTTGCTTGGAACAGGTGTTGCAGTCCAGCTGAGTTGTTGTAATGTCTTGGAGCATATTGCTCTGTCTTAAATGTCATGTGGAAGACAAAAGGCTAATGCGATAGGAGTGACTGTGGTGAAGGTGAGTATCGGTCTGTTCTGTTCAGTTCCAAGCCCTGTGGAAAAGAGGAGCTGGTGGCCTTCTACAGAGTTGTATAGTAGCTCCTTGGTGCCATAGTGAAAAGACAGAGCTTATCATGAACGTAGTTCTAATATTAGCCTCAGAAGAGGTGCAAAAACACCTAGAGAAACAGAGGAAGTGAGAAGTAACTTTGCTCATGTAGGTAGCTAAAATGTTCTTGCTTATAGACATGTATAACTTAAAAGTAACCCTGGTCTTTAAGAAAATTAACATAAAGAAAACAATCAGGTTTTAATTGCACAAGTCCCTTAACTGATAACTGGTTATATGACAGAACAGTTTTTGAGGAGGCCTAGTATATAACATATCAGGCTAAGATAATGAATACAAATTTGGCAAGAAAAAAGAAAGGTAATATCTCTTTACATCTGAATTGCCAGCACCACTTTATGAAATACAGGTGTTATAGGAAAGGTTTGCCAGTCTAGACCATGTTTTGGCAGCTGACAATCCACAGCCCAAGAAAGATATGGTTGCAGGGCATAATAGTGGGGTGTTGTGTGTTTCCCAACAAGTGATTAGGCAAATCCAAAACACTTGTCACTGAGGATGAAAGCTAGTTGGGAGTCTTTTCTGTATCTAATTGACTTCTTCCACAGCTTTGCAGGCACAGTGAAACAAATTGTACACAAGGCGTTTTGGGATCATTTGGAATCAGAACTGAATGAAGATCCTCCAGAATATGAACATGCTATCAAGCTCTTTGAGGAAATTAAGGAGGTAACATTCCTCCCCCATCCATCCTCAGTATTGTTTTATCAGCTTAGGTTTGAGAGTCTCATACTTCACTGAAGGGTCTGCTCACTCAGTCAAGACATCTTCAAGTGCTTTCTTTTGAGATGGAACTATTACTACTCAGAACTGCAATAGTTGTCTATTTCTAGTATATTTATATTAACCAGTAATATGGCCATGCATACACAGTCGCATGTCCATGCAGCTTTCATTGCATGATGGATAGTTGCAAGTCAGCTCTTCTCTCAAGAGCTTCACATCTCTACCAGCATCTTTGCAGCAACACCCTCTGTGAGCTTAGGGCATGAACTGGAGCATAAACATGACTGTACCTGCCCAAATAGACTTTATTGTTTACGATCACCACACAGAGGAGCATACACACCTTCAATCTTGGCACAATACTAAGTCTTTCAAAATTTTAAGTTAGTGAATGTTTGTTTTATGGGGCAGCCTCACAGTTTTTGGAAGAGTCTCATTGTCAATGTGCTTTCTGGTTTACTGGCTTTGAGCATTTTTTTAGAACTCTGTGATCCTTTTAAGTGTCCTTTTTTCCTGCTACTTTAGATAATGTTCAGTCTTAATGTGTCTTGTAGTCAGTCAGCTAAATACACTTGACACTTCGATATTGAAATCTTACTTCTGTGTGTTTACTAAATGGTTTGGTTTTTGTTGATAAGCTTTTTTTGTTTGTTTGTTTTTGTCCCCTTACTTTAGATTCTTCTTTCCTTCCTGACTCCTGGAGCAAACAGGATTCAAAATCAAATTTGTGAAGTTCTAGATACAGATCTTATAAGACAGCAGGCAGAACATAATGCTGTTGATATTCATGGGCTAGCTAACTATATCATCAACACTATGGGAAAGTTGTGTGCTCCAATAAGAGACAACGATATAAAACAGTTAAAAGCAACTGACAATATCGTAGAATTACTGAGGTTGGTAATCAGTTTTTGGTGAATTTTTTTGGTGGTGGTTTTCTTTGTTTCATTAGTTTTGGATGGGGTTTTTTTGTGTGGTGTGTTTTTTTTTTTTTTAGGAAAAACCTCTTCTCTGGAAAGAGTGCTGGGCAGTGGAAGATGGGGGTAAAGTCTTTAACTGACACAATTTAAGCCTTCTTTACGTAACACCTGTTTTCAAATTGTAGGAGATCTTATTTTTATACAAAAGCATTAAAGGAGAGAAGCTATGACCAGAATATTATGTGTATCTTACTTTTTAATGAGATAAGTAGAATACAGAGATCAAACACTACTATTTCTGAATATCTGAGCCACTGAACAACAATAAAAGTACTTTTGCAATAATTTGTGTTTCAGAGACTGCTTTTTCAGTCTTGTTCATCCATATAAAATGTAGGTAGCGTATTTTTTTTGTTCCTTCTTGAGCTGTGTATTGTATACTTCTCTAGGAGGCCAAACTTTGCATTTAAAATATCTTTACTAAAGGTCTTGTTACTTGAACTTGAGTAAAACACTTGTATAAAAGGGCAGAAACCAGTTTACTGCTCCTTAGGTACACTGAAATATTCAGAGTAAATGTTAGTTGTTGTTCTACTGTTGTATTGCAACTTAGATCATATGCAGGGACCAAAGCAACTGGGCAGAAGGATTGTTTCTCTTGGTGCAATTAGAGTGACTAAAAAGTTAAAATCTCTTCATTTAGGCTGAAATGTACCAATTGATATGGTTCTTGAAAACACTTTTTTTTCTGTTACAGGGTTGTAGCATTTAGGGATGCTAAATACTTGTCGTCTTCTCTAAATGACACCAAGCCTTAAACGCAACAATCCTTCAAGTATCCTGGAAGATAGGTAGCAAACCTGTTAACACTGAGATAGCAATGAAGGAGTTAACTTCTCCTAGAACTGAAATTAGAGTGCTAATGTAGGTGTAACTTGCATGTGCTGGTTAAAATCAATAGACTCTTCTAACTGTCGAATTTTGAACTTCTCCTTTCAGGCAAATATTCCATGTTTTGGACCTAATGAAAGTCGATATGGCTAATTACAGAATTCAAAACCTTAGGCCATACCTTCGGCGTAATTTGGTGGACTACGAAAGAACAAAATTCCAGGAAATTCTTGAAGAAACACCAAGTAGGTATCATGCTATACTTAACCCAAACCTTTATTTTAAAAGAGGACTATTTAAAGATATCCTGTAAAATCTATATATTGCAGTTAACTTGGAAGAAAAAATCAGTTTCTTGTTTATATCTAACTAATGCAAAAAGTCTTTGATAAGCAAGCTACTGATGGGCAATTGCATGACTTGTTATAAAGTATGTTTATCTGTTATCTGGGGTGATTTCAGAAAAATTTGTATTTGCTAAATTGGTTGGTATTGGAAAAAGAGACAATGGCTTTTGCTGTCTGGAGGCAGAAGCTCTACATAATGAAAGCAGAGATGTTATCTTTTTTTGTATGCAAGTCTGTTGCTAGTCTGAAGTACCCATGTAAAACTAGTTAGTGTGCCTGAGGCTTGGAAGGGATGGGATGATTTTTTTTTTTTTTTTAAAAGGCAGGTTCTGAGGAAAACTTCTTAGGTGATGCGAAGTCAACTTGACCCACTCTTACAGGTTTTGTGTAATGTGGCTAAGCTGTCTTCAGTAAAGTGTATTTTCCAAGAAGTAGTAAACTTACTAACATCTGGAGGAGGGACTTCTAAAATGGGAACTTTAAGCCATTGATACAGACTACTGTGTTTATCTATGCAGCCTGGGAAAAGAACTCTTTAGCAGCAAATGAAATGCTTTTAATACAGTTTATCTCCCTTCAGCTCTGCTTTCCAGTCCCAAGCCCCAACTCTTAAGTGGCCCCTCTGAAAAAGGGAAGAAACGTTTTGGAAACTTGGTCTTGGAGGCTTTTTTTACCCAGAAATCTTGGCTGAAGTCTAACAATTTGTTGTTGGGTTTGTACAAGCTAGCTAAATTAAGTTGTCCAATAGAAGATGATCAGTGGAGAAAAGTGAGGGAGAGAATGTACATGTGTGGAGACTTGGCTGTCCACTGTTTTGTCTTCAGAAGGTCAATGCTCTTGTTAACGTGTACAACCCTTTTCCTCAAGCTACTGCTTACTTTGATGAAAGCATGTAGTAAATCTGTGCTGATTTATAATGCTTAGGTGCCCTGGATCTCACAACAGAATGGATAAAGGAATCCATAGAAGATGAGTTGTCATCTGTTCCTGATGAATCTTCATCATCCCCTGGTGCTGATAGTAGTTCTAAACCAATTATTAGTCCTACACTGGTGCTAAACAATGGCTACTTGAAACTGTTACAATGGGATTATCGCAAAACATTTCCAGAGGTAAGAAGTATATTTCGATGTCAGATTTCTGGCTATATGAAAACATCGGTGTAGTATAATATAATACTATTGCTATTGATCACAACAGGTGAAGTACTTCTTGAATTTTGGAATAGTGAATTTGGAATTTTGAGAGTATATGCTACTTTAGTTTCTGAAATATGAGATGGCAAGTCAACTAGAAAAGAACAAGATAAAGGTTGTTTTGCCTATATCTGAGCATAGCTCACCAGCTCCACTCTAAGAGCAGTCTTGGCCATGCTCAAAGGCTGGACTTCATACAGAAAGCCAGCTGTTGTCAGTACCTTTGAGAGAACTGCCCATAGCATCCCAGCATCCCACTTTCCTAACAGTGGCAGGATTGGTGCGATCACTCTTGCTTTAGACCAGGATTAGTAAAAACTTGAAGCCCTCTGGAGTAGATACATGCACTGAGAAATGGTGAATGAGTTATTGCTTCAAGAATCAGTGTTCAGTTTTTCCTTCCAGCTCCTAATTACTGACTTCTTCAATATTCCATAAAGCCGTTTCGAAATTGGCCATCAGTCAGGGCTAAAACTAGCATCTGCAGTGAGCGCCTTAGCTATACTTAGGGTGGCTTGTCAGAGAATTTGCTAAATACATGGGGATGCTCTTAGTGCTCTCAGCCAGTGGACGGAAGGGAAACCACCTTATTCTTACCTTTCCTTCGAACAGTTTTTAGTAAGAGCTACAAAGAGGTTTTTCTAACCTAAAATAAGTCACTCCAGCTACATCTTGCTGTGGGATTACTTGCATTCTTGGTATGACCAACTGGCTTTTTGCCTGTAGAAGGTTATGTATCACTTGTAGAACCTGCTCTGGCGGTTGTCATGCACAGTTGCTTGTTACTGTTCATCAGTTACAGACTACGGCATTTTTCAAAGGACAGCTGAATCTAGAAGACTGTTCTGTCTGTGAACACTGTAGTGCTCAAGGTTTTTGGATCCCCTGAGCATTCCACATCATGGGCTAAACCATTGGTCGCAGATTTGTCAGCAGGGATGAGGAATAAGATGCAATGTCCTCAATTTACTCTGCATTTAAGGCATTACCTTTCTTCCCACCACAGGCTTACTTCTGGTACTCATACATAATGCAATTTTGTGCAATACTACATACTCTGGGTATGTCATCTGCTGTCTCTTCTGACTTTGCATATTTGTGATTAAAAATATTAGTGCTTCATGACTACATCCTATACCTGTCCTTTTCCCTGGCTCTTGCCCTCTGTATTCCTAAATTAGTATTATTGTTTCAATTCTAGACTCTAATAACAGATGAAGTTCGTCTTCAAGAGTTGAGAGAAAAGCTCAATCAGTTAAAAATCATAGCTTGTGTTTGTCTCATAACAAACAATATGGTGGGTGCAGCAATTGTAGACGTGCCTGATTTTGCTGAGCAACTGAAAAGGATCTCTGTTCCTCTTCTTGAAGGCATGAGCAAGAAGTAAGGCTTTTTTTTTTTTCTCTTTTTGTATCTTTTTTTAACAGGAAATACCAGGTGGATCTGAAAACCCTTGGAAAACAATTCACATGTCATAGCCAGTGCTTGTTAATAATAGGAAGATACCAAATTTTAACAATCTATGTCTATATTCCCTTTACAATGTAAGTCCACTGTATGTTAGGCACATGTTTTCAAAGTTGCATTTTAATGAAATCTTAGTTAGTCTAAAGGATTTGGAGCCTAGTACTAAATTTCATTCATATGCTCCTAATACTGGAGACACTATTGCAATACATTCACCAAATTGTCTTGCTAGTTTCTTCAAACTTGTTTTAAGTAGTTTAAGCTATTTGGCTGCCTGTTTCTGCTGCCCTTGTGCTACAAGCAAGTCTGATGATGAGCAAGTCTGATGTCATCCAAAAGTGTCTCATAAGAGTTTTCCACTCTGCTTTTTTTCATAAAATGGCACACATGTGACCCAGGAAAGCACCTAAGCATAAGGGCAAAATGAACTAGTGTCACTGCTGCACTCTTGAAATGTTTTTGTTATTGTTGTTTGCTTGGGGTTTTGTTGTTGTTCTTTCTTTGTTTGAATCATAATTAGGTCTTAATTTTATTTTCCACAGGGAGATTTGTCCTGTGTCTGTAGATGTACATAAATCTGCAAAACATAACCTTTCTAAATTCTCTCATTGCAGAGAGCAGGTTGAAAATAAAAGGGAAATGAGACAAGTGAGGTCACCTTCCAGCCTGTGCTACAGAAGCTGCAAAAGTCAATGCCTTTCTATTCCTTTCTTCCAGAACTTTTGATTTGAAGGAGGCTCTGAATGCCATCGGTGTCCAGATTTGCAGCAAAGTGAACAGGTCCCTAACTGAAAGAGGTCTTCCCACTCTTAATGCAGAAATGCAGAGTAATTTAATGGGTCAAATTGGTCATATTGCTGAGGAGAATAATCCCATCAGTTCCTTGATTGGTGAGATAATACGTAATTGTCTTATTGTATATGTCTGTATAGAAACTTATTCCTAGCAAGCTTAATAATTATTTTTAAGAGCACTTTATTATTGCAGTAAAATACTGAGTCAACTAGGAGTAAGGAAATGTTCACCTATGGTGTTCTTGGTATGCTGCAGAACATGGTTAGTCACAGCTAGAAATAATTTGTGAAGTGTCTGTACAAACAAACCTAGAGATGCTAGTATTTTTGAGGATTTAGAAAAACAAGTGCTCTTCAGTCTCCTTCCTAACAGTTCTGCATTTAACCTAGTGTTGTGTTTTGGGGGTTTTTTGAGTCTACTTCGTATTGGATAATGTGACTTGTTGCAACAAGTCAATGCTGTGTCCACCTTGCAGGAGCAAACTTTAAGAAGCTTGCAGTATTGTTTCCCACTGCAACACAAGCTTGGGAAAGACATGTTACCTACATTATTGGATTTTTTTGCTGTGCTGATGTACAGGGTGCTTACAAAGCAAGTATGGCTGCATCTTGGGTTTACATTTGTTCTGAGCCTGCTTTATATTCCATTTCAGACAAACGAATCCAGTTCTTCATGAGAAGTGTGCTTGCTCTTCCGAGTTTTCAGAAGTGCATGCCCACTGTGCCAGGAGGCCTTTCTGTGATTCAGACAGAGATGGAGTTGGTTGGATCTCAGTATGCGAGCATCGTAAACTTTAATAAACAAGTGTATGGACCATTCTACGCAAATATACTTAGAAAACTACTTTTTCCCGAGGCGCCAATGGGGAAAGCAGAAGCAGAAACACCTACCAATTAAAAAATAGGACCTATTTCTATACCTTTTTTTTTTTTAACCTTCCAGGACAGTGATTTGACTTCCCCATTAAGAACAGTCCACTTCAGTGACTATTCATGAAAAGATCTTGTAAACTGTATGCAGAAAGTTTCTGAAATTCACTGGGAAGAGTCAATTTCAAGGATGTGTATTTTAATAGACTAGATTTGTTTAATGGATTGTGTCACTTGCAATAGGCAGTGAATTACTAGTTTTCAAGTCAAGCATTTATTATGATTTGCAGCAGGAAAGAGCTGGCAAAGTACTTACTGTTTTGCCACCATTAAAACATAGTGTTATTTTTCGACTTAAATATATTTACATATAGCAATGCAATTATGAAATGACAAAACAATTATAGATAAAACATACTATGCTTACATTGTATTTTTGCAGAGCAATATCTAATAAAACAATTGTTTCTGAAAAGAATTTGAAGCAAAAAAGTCCAAGCATAACTGCTTTTGTAACCAAAACCAGGTTCATACTGGGCCAAATTCTGGTATTACAGGGGCCTGAACTTAGGCTCAGTTGTTATACATTAAGGAATGCCAGTATTAGAAGCTGTTTGGAGTATAGCAGTTACAGAAGCAGCATTCACCACTTAAAGTAGGAATCATTCAGAACTTCTCAACTGTAGCTGAAATTAATGATAAGCACCTAAGAAACGTGATGTTGGGAGTTGGGGGGGGAATGAAATTATGTATATAATGTTTATAAGTATTTTGTTTATCCAGTGGGGGTCATACAGATTTTTAAATCTAATCTCTAATATGTGTATGTAGTGATCTTTGATCTTAATGGGTATTAAGTATTTTTAAGTTGTGTCTTTCTGACCTGTATTCCCTAAACCACTTGAGAATGACCTTACAGGATACGGAGCAACTTCCCCTTCTATATTCTGTTGGATGAGGGTATAAGCTTTTCAAAATGTATTCTTTGGTCTGAAAGCCAGAACCCAAGTTGTTAGTCATTCTTGCAAATGTAATTAGATTCACTTTCACTGAGTCTTTGATAAATACTACGTTTTTCTTCACATTATCTTTGAATTCCTTTGGAATAGGTCCCAATACTTAGTTCCCATTTAAGACAACAGGAATCTTGCATACAGAAAATCCATAGGTTTGAAATTGAGAAATGTGGAAGTAAATTTCTGTAAGTTTACACAGGCTTTATTTTGCATATTTCAGATTACTGGGAATAGATACTGCTGGAATACATATTATAGACATATTCTTGTCTATGAAATTGAATCATAATTTACTTGAAAATGATCTTTTAATATATTACCATATAATAGTGCTTTTAAAGTGTCATATATATTGAAAAAATTCCATGTGGTACAAGTTATATAGCTTGGTTTAATATTTTATATTACAGTCTATTTTTTATGAAGAGAAAAAAATTGCCCGTAAAAGCTTAATGTGTGACACCAATTGTGTATGTACATTACTATGTCTATCTTAAAGGTCTAAAAAAATGGGCATTATTAGCACTGTGGTTTTGTAGTCCATTTTTACAGAATCGTGTATTCTTTTTAGTAAGGGAAATGACTCCTAGTCTGTTGTGACTTGAGTCATGTGTATGTGACAAGAACAGCTTTCTTCAAAATGCCTTTTTAGAAAATTTCTCTAGTGCATTTCTGCTCTTTTGTAAAAAACATTGCACAAAATAAAGAATAATACATGTTTTAAAGGGAGCTGCTTCCTGAAGCCTGAAATACCTGAGAGAAAGGAACTCTTAGAATATAGCAATTGTGCCACTAGGTAAAACAGGCTTGCTCAGATTAATATGAGATTTTGATGTGCAATTCAAAATCATCAAGAGAAGAATGCATTTCAAAAGCAGTTATGAGGAATTAAATCTAAGTGATTTGCTACATCTTTAGAAATACCTGAACTATTTTGAGCTTCAGCCAAAAGAGGGTTTTATGAACATTTGGAGATGATTTATAATGTGATTATGAACTTTTTATCATGATACTTTATATGCATTTTATTGTAAAAATAAATATTGAACTATATAGATTTTTAGTATACTGGGGAAACTGTCATACTAGTTTTTACCAGTAAATACTCAAAAAATGAGGGTTCATTGGGGCTTTTTGGTGATTAAGGTGACTTGCAAAGGGCATTTTATAGCATGGCCTATGTTTCAAGTGATTGTTTAATGTATCTTAATTTTTATTTAATGTTTCAAACATGGACATTGCATCTGTTTAATGTCATGTGTTGCATGCTGTTTATGCTGCCGTGGCTGAAAAGCACTTGCCTCTACTCTGAAGTTGTCCTTGTGAAACAAGATGCCATTCTGTAGCAGCTTTCTTTGTTGAAATACAAATATTTGAGGTTTTGTATGCGCTAAATTTTGTTCGTGATACCAGTGGTGGTAAAAAGTCATTTATGCAAATTGTTCAATGTACTGGATTGTTAAATGCCGAAGATAAATGACTGCACTAATAATATGTTGTGGTTCTCTTCTTTTTCTGTAACTTTTCAGTTGCAGCTGTAGTGACTTTAATCCAGTTGCACAAATAACATTCAAAATACGCACTTGCTTTGATCTGGCTCCTTGGAAGGTTGTATTGGGTGGGTTTGCGTAGCAAGGTGTTGGTAGCTGGTGGGTGGAAAAACTGCTACACAACTACAGTTGCGAGCAAGGAGTGAGTATGTGAGAGCAACAACTCTGCAGACACCAAGGTCAGAGGAGAGGAAGCTGCTCCAGGCACCAGAGCAGAGATTCCCCTGCAGCCCGTGGTGCAGACCATGGTGAGAGCGGCTGTCCCCTGCAGCCCATGGAGGTCCATGGTGGAGCAGAGATCCACCTGCAGCCTGGGGAGGTCCACAGTGCAGCAGGTGGATGCCTGAAGGAGGCTGTGACCCCATGGGAAGCCCACACTGGAGCAGGCTCCTGGCAGGGCCTGTGGCCCCATGGAGAGAGGAGCCCGGGCTGGAACAGGTTTGCTGGCAGGACTTGTGACCCCATGAGGGACCCAGGCTGGAGCAGACTGTTCCTGAAGGACTGCACCCCAGGAAGGGACCCGCACTGGAGCAGTTCAGAAAGAACTGCAGCCCATGGGAAGGACCCATGTTGGAGTAACAACATTTCAGGCTACTTCCATTCAGTTTCCTCTAAAAAGTGGATGGTCAGCCTGATGAGTTTGTTTAATACACACAATCCTACAACATCCTACATAGCTGTCATCTAACTAGCCATGTTGGGGTGTCAAATTCATTTTCTCTGGGGATCACATCAGCCTCGTGGTTGCATTCAAATGTAATTTTAGGACTGTACATTTATTACATCTGGCCTTTTGAAGGCAACTGTGAGGCTGATGTGGCCCCAGGTGAAAATGAGTTTGACACCCCTGAACTATGTGCTCACCAGTCTACTGCTTCTACCCATTGCACTGCGACCTCATCTGTTCGCTGTGGTTAGCATGTAATCAAAAATCATGATTACTTCCACAACAGAAAACTATAATTAGAAGTGAGAGTTAGAGGATTAAGAGTTTGTTCTTTCTTTTCTAAACCTGGCACCTATTAGAGTTGGTGAAGTTCTTTGCCTATTTTTTTTTGTGTTATCACTTAGAGGATACCTAAGCTTTATCAGACAGCACCAGCTTTCAGCTCTAAGTTTATTCCTGAATGTTTGTTCCTGTTGTGCAACTTGCGGGGGGGGGGGGGGGGAAGAGAGAGTTTATTAGAAGCAATATTTTCTGATTTTACTACAGATTTGAATATTCAGCATTATGTGCTTTTCAGGTATTTGGTGTAACTTTGGCTTGAGGCTATTGTAAACTGTCCACAGAGGAATTATAAAAAAAAATAAGGGATACAGAAGATAAAAATTCAGACATGAGTGAGTGGCAGTAATTTTAGAAATACTAGAAGTTCAAGAAATATAATGTTTTCAGCATATTCTCAGCACATGTGACCCACAGAATCACAGAATGGCTGGGATTTGAAGGGACCTCTGGAGATCATCCAGTCCAACCCACCTGCTAAAGCAGGTTCACCAGAGCAGATCACACAGGAATGTGTCCAGGTGGGTTTTGAATGTCTCCAGAGAAGGAGACTCCACAACCTCTCTGGGCAGCCTGTTCCAGTGCTCTGGCACCCTCAAAGTAAAGAAGTTTCTCCACATATTCAGATGGAACCTTCTCTGCTTCAGTCTGTGCCTGTTGCCCCTCATCCTATCGTTGGGCACCACTGAAAGGAGTCTGGTCCCATCCTCTTGACACCCACCCTTGAGCTACTTGTAAACATTGATGAGATCCCCTCTCAGCCTTCTCAAAGGTGACACAAGTAGTACAGCTAACACTTCGAGACTGGCTGAATTGTGCAGTTATTCTGCGTAATGCTACTGAAGTGCGAGCAACAAGGAGCCATGTTGCTTTTCATGCTAAAAACTGTAAAAAAACCCCAGTTTGTAGCCTAGTTGCTCTGTGCCCTCCTCTGCTGCTCCCCCCTGCCTGCTCCCACGGCTGCTGGCGCTGGAGGGGCCGTGAGGAGGCCGGCAGGGCTGGGTTTTCGCCCCAAGGGTTCAGAGGGAAAACCCCCGGACGCTGAAAGGTATTAAAGTCCCCCCGGAGGAGCCGGGGCACAGGGAATGGGCATGTGGGCCCGGAACGTTCGGGCGCGGCGGCGGCGCGGCGGGAGGACGCGTTTGGCTGCTGCACCGCGGGTCCCTCGCCCTCAGCCTCCGCGGCTTCGCTGCCGGGCTGGTGATGGAGGCACTGGCCACGGAGCTGGGGGCCCTGACCCCGGAGCAGGCGGCGGCTCCGGTGAATACGGTGGAGGTCAGCGGCGGGCTGGGGCGGGCGGCAGCGGGGAGCGACCGGCCGATTCGCCGGGGAAGGGCCGACACACGAAGGGCCCGGCGGAGGGGACATGGGGTGGGCTGGGGTGAGGTGGAAGGAGACCCCGGTGCGCATGTGCGGTGTGCACAGCCTGCCTGCGCAGGTGGGCGCCGGGGGGCGGTGGGAGGAAGGAGAGGGAAAAAGGGAGAGGGAAGGGAAAAGGAAAAAGCCTGGGAGAAGGGAAGGGAAAGGGAAAAAGGAAGGAAAAAGAAAGGGGAAAGGAAAGGGAAAGAGGAAGGGAAAAAGGAAGGGAAGGGGGAAGAAGAAAGGGAAGAGAGGAAAGGAAAAAGGGTATGGAAAAAGGGAAGGGAAAAGGGAAGGAAAAAGGGAAGGGGAGGGGAAAAAGGGAAAGGGAGAAAAAGGAAAGGAAAAGGGAAAGGGAGGGAAAAAGGGAAAGAGAAAAAAGGAGGGAAAAAGGGGGAAAGGGAGAAAGGGAGGAGAAAAAGGAAGGAAAAGGGAAGGGAAGAGGAAAGGGAAAAAGGAAGAGAAGGGGGAAGGGAAAAGAGCAGGGACAAAGGAAAAAGGAAGGGGAAAGGGAAAAGAAGAGGGAAGGGAGAAGGGACTGGAAGAGGAAGTCGGGTGGGAAGGGCAGGGCTGAGGCTGGCGTCTCTGCCCTGTGCTGCCCGTGGGCTGTCCCTCAGCTAAACGGGGGTCTGTGTCCCTGTGTTTTTCCAGCCCGCACCCTGCACACACGAGCAGAGGTTTCTGCCCTCAGCAGCAGGTCCTTTAAAGTTTGCTAATTGCCTCACGTGGGGAGAGGGAGGAGGTGAAGGCCGTGTTCCAGGTCTTTGGCCAGACTGGGCTTTTTTTTATAAAAAGAGCATGTCAGAAATGGAGGCCAGGAGCCTCGTGCTGTGTTTTACCTTGAATTCCTCTATATGTTCCTGCACCGTGAGGGACAGTGTGACACCAAAGCTGCAGCTTTGCCATGTACTTCTAAAAGCCAAACCAGAATTATGAGGTGCTGATGCTTTTTGAATATCATAGTAGGCTCTCTTCTGGTGCTATGTGATGCAGCCTCATTCTGTGCTGGCTGCCCCTCCACCTGCATCTCTCATCCCAAATCTGGGGTGGGCTCCTCATACCATGGGGGTAGAAGGTGGGGCTGATGTAAGGTGATGTTCCCTGTGATCACCAAAGAACAGAAACGGGGAAAAGTTTGTAGGTGCCTTGGTATACTTACACTTGTCGCTACTTTGTTTAGATAGTTTTGCTAAATCTTTGTAGGAGTTAGCGTACTGGTAGTTTCTACAGAGACGTGTGTCTGTTAGTGATGCTCCCAGGGCTGAGATTCTTGCGTGTATTTTGTGAAGTAGAAGTTGCAGCAAGTCTTCCCTTGCTCGGAATATAATTCACAGTGTTAACAGGACAGAAAAAAAAAGTTTTTAAATGAAGACATGGTAGTAAGGAATTTTCTAAGAAATATATAAATATTCTCACATAAGTTGCTTTTAGAAAGATGGTGTCCCGTTGCGTCCTGAGGATATGTTGCATAGCACATATGGCTTACTAAGATGGTCCCTGTCATCTGCCTGTTTGGTTTTACTAATCTAAATTGTCTTTGGGCAGTCTTTTTTTCTAAGTGGATCTGATTTTAAATAATGGTACCATTTAAAAATAATAATCATAAAACCAAAAAAGCTCAAGTATCTTACATGTTTGGTGACTCTTTGGAAATCTATTTCAAAATGTTTTTTGTTTTCAGGAAAAATGGAGACTTCTTCCAGCATTTCTAAAGGTCAGTGTTATGCACTCATTTCATGGCATGAATACTCTGTCTGCTTTCTAACTTTACATTCCCCTGTTCTAGCTTTTGCTGTTTCCCAGAATACCTGTCCTCACCTTCTGTCTGGATTTTGCAATTTTCTTTTTTTTCGGTTTTGTGCGATTATGGATAAACTTGTTACATAGATTGGTTTCTTGATTAATTTACGGATTAATTTGTGGAGGCATCCTTTTAGGGGTTTCCATTTTTGTATGGTCATTCTCAATGAACAGTATGTGTGTATATATATATAATGGTTCCAGATTATGTTACTGTTTTACTGGTACTCGGAGACCCTATTCATTACATAAGACTGTGGTGTTAGGCTTGTAGTTTTCTTTGTCATAAGAAGCATATGACCACAGATCTGGATTCTGCAAACGCTTTAATATATATATATCTTCTCTCATGAATGTGAGAGCTTGACTGAACTCAGAGATGACTATTGTCTTAATTTCAGTGCTACTCATATAATCTGGTTGAAAGGACAGTTCTGTATAAAATGCCATTGGCTGTAATAACAAGACTAACAAACAGTTGGAAGTGAGGAAGGAGAAAGGCAGTAATGAAAATTGTATCATGAAGATGGCAGGTAATGTGGGATGTGTGGAGGTACCTTCAGGGAATTGCAGCCACCTCTACACCCGTCATCAGCCTTCAGAAGTGTTGCCCTCTTCAGCAAGGTTCTTTTCAGCCTCACTTTGTTAATTCCTTTCTTTCCCTTCCTAGTTTCAATACCCGTACTTCTCTTTTTGTTGCACCCTTGAGTGTTTCATCTTGGCAGGAAAACAAAGTTCAGAAGTCAGCTGCGGATTGTGTATGTTTTCACATTGGTTCAGGGCTGTGAAGATGCTTCAGGGCCCTAATGATTTCTGTTTCTTTATCTCTCCTGGCAACCACATGAACTTCCATCATGAGCTTGAGCTAGTCTGAACATTGTCTGAATGCTTGGGATTGTGAAAAAGGGAGGGCTGATGGTTGTGAGGTGCAATTTACTGTGTGCTTTATGCCAAGTGTATCCATCTCACATTATTTCCAGCCAGTGAGCCCTTGATTCTAGGGCTGCTGATGGTGGTCTGGCATTTCTGTTGCATGTTGGTTTATTTGTGCCTGCAGTGATACAATTATACAGAGCTGATGATGTGCATTAGAGTTTCTATAGTGGAGTTTTCTTTCAAGAAAGCTGTTGATATGACCTCATAAAAATGGGAAGGACCACCAGCCTGATTTCGAGACACTAATACATTCATAATATTTTCTTGCCTATATCATATGATGTGCAATGTTTTTCTAAATTAGGGAAACTTATCTAAATAATTTTTCTCTGGAGTCGTTCCTCCTTTGTCTTAACCCGTGGAGGCTTCACTGAGCAGCTGGTTTTGTCATTCCAAGCATCCCATTTCTTTCTAATAATTTCATCATAAACCGTTGCCTATCATGCAAACTATGTAAATGCGTCTGTTTTCTGCATGAAGTTTCAAGTCTTGTGTTAGTCGTCGTGGATAATGTTTCAAAGCTAAAGTCCTCTGTGAGCATATAAGCATGTGTCTCAGTATCAGCCAGCACTCTTTCCTTTTCAGGGCTGAGTTTTGCACTGTGGTTAGGCTAGTTATCCCATTTATTTCTGCAAACACCAAGTTATTAACAAAATGAATGCTTCTCTTACTATTCCTTCAGGCCAAAATATTTTGTTTTGTTTTGGGTTTGGGTTTTGTTTGTTTGCTTGGGTTTTTGTTTGGTTTTGGTTTTTTGGTGTTTTTTTTGTTTGGTGGTGGTGGTGTTGTTTTTGTTTAAACCTTGATCATTTTACTTAGTATAACCCCCCTTCTTTTGATTGCTCTGAGCACCTTAAACTTAAATCATTGAAATGTACTGTATCAACTCATTACCTGGGGGAATGGGGTTCTGTTCATTCTCTGTGATATTACCCTGGGGTGTGTTCTCTGCCTTCCTGCCTACAAATGAAACTCACATTTCTTGAGTGTCCTGCCTTCCTGTGGCTGTTTCCTTGCTTGTTGGTGTCACTGTTTGTCAAGGTTTAATTGCAAGGTGACAATAAACCATGGGAGATGCTCTCTGTTAATCCCCCCTCCACCCTGTCCTTAGATAGGAAAAAACACCCTCTCAGCATAGGAAAAAGTCCTCACTAAGGAAAGGTGATAAGAAGGAAAAAGGGAGAGAGACTTCAAGTTGGAAAGGTTTTAAAATGCTTTACTAATGCTGCTAATAAATAGAGAAAGTAATACAAGATATAAAAAAACCCAATCTTGAATATCCCAGGTAGCAGCGTTTAACCCCTCCAGCGGTGGCGGAGCTGGCGTGGCTGCAGCAGCTGCAGGGCAGGCACCCAGACATCCTGGGCAGGACTTCACAGCAAACCAGAAACTGGATTCAGGGATGCAGGGTCTCAGGCCCTGGATTGCAGGCAAACAGGCCGGGTCCTCTTCAGATGCTGGCCATGGTCGAAGAGAGAGGGACCCTCGTGATCTCCCTCTTTTATACGGTCTACGATGCTTATGGGGTGGAATACTCAGTTGGTCAGTTTTAGTCACCTGTTCTGTCTGCCCCTCCTTGCAAACACGCTTCTCTCACGACGAAATGTGTGAAATTTTATCAGAATTCTTGGCTGTCCTACCAGTAAGTCTAAACATGAGCTTCTTCAGCATTCCATTGGTCAGCTTATCAGTCTGGAACGCAGTGTCTGGAAAACATGCAGTTACTTAGAAGGTACTTAGAATAACTTAGCTGAAAGGAAAATTCACTGAAAGAGAACTGGTCTTGTTTTTAACAAAACCAGGACACTGTTTCACACCCCACTTCTATTCTCTCTCCCCCATCTCATTGGCTCCCCCTCTCATTCTTCTTCATGCCAGCTGCTCTTGTTAGGGTGCAGATGACTTCTTTCTCAAGTGGCATGTCTGGTTAATTACACTATGAATTATTAAATTGTTTCAAAATAATGGCAAGCTGATACAATATTTTGACTTGCAATGGCTCTCGTTTGTTTATATGAATTTCAAAGTCTATTGGGTGTTTACTTTGTACAGTTACTGAATTACTTTTATGACTCAAAGAACAATGACAGCTCTGATGTAAACCTGGAAATGTAGAGTGTAGAACCAGACCAGTCATCCGGGCAGTTCTCAGTTTTGTCAACTGAAAGAATTTAGAATAGTTCCAAAAGTACTTATAAATACCAGTATCTTAATTTCTGCCTTGTATGGTTAATGTTATTGAAGCTAATTTTGTTTGTTGCCTGCATATATTTTCCAGGTGAAAGGACTTGTGAAGCAGCACATAGACTCATTCAACTATTTCATCAATGTAGAGGTATGCTTTCTTGGTGGGAAGCAAGTGGCTCTTAGTACTCAGAACAGGCACATGATTCTCTTTTATGTTAATTTTTTTCCCCTCCAGATAAAGAAAATCATGAAGGCAAATGAAAAAGTGACAAGTGATGCTGACCCGATGTGGTACTTGAAGTAAGTGTGAAATGATTTCCATATCAGTAGTAGTGTGCGTACTACCTCATGCATTTGTCGTTGGCTATAAAATGTTTGCAGGCACATGTGTAGGTATAAATCAAGCGAGTATTTTCCGTGACTTATCTCTTGTTTGGAGCATTGCAAGATGGGAAGATTAAAAGAATAATAATGTGAAGCAGACTTAATAGCCAGCTGTTAACAATATCTTATGCCACCATTTCTCTGTAATTTTAATAATCTCAGATGGGAGTTTTAAAAAGAAAGGCAACTTGGGATTTATTGCGTGTGCAGTTTAGATTTTAACTAACTAGAACACAGCTCAAATACAATGAATTACTTTGGGAAGAATCATTGCTCATTATTAATCAACCTGCATTAATCAAAGTAGCTTCATTTTTCAGTATACGTAGAATTATCCTTCTGTCAAGTCACCTGTAAAATATTCGGCTCATTGCTCATTTTTGAACTGTTTGTATTACAGGTACCTCAATATCTATGTGGGTACTCCAGATGTGGAAGAAAGCTTCAATGTGACACGACCTGTATCACCTCATGAGGTATTAATGTTTCCTCCTGTTTTGTTTGTTTGTTTGATTTTAGCAATGTCTTGGATAGTACCTGCATATGATTTTGAGTACATGCATGCTACATCAGATGATACAATGCATTCCACCAACACTGTAGAAAGAAGCTTCAGAAATTTAACCATCATATAATAAATGTAAATTTTTTTCTTTTATTTTTTCTGTCATATGCAAATAGCTGGATTCATTGTTTCATGGTAGCTGTATTTTAGTGGGTTTCCGTAAAAGTAGTGAAAAGTACTTCTTTTGCTTAATCTAATGGCTCTCCTTAAGACACAGCTGAGGTCCTCACACTACAATGTAGCGTTCTTTGATGTTTTTATTAACTTCTTTTTAATATTAGCCTAGCTACTGTCTGCACTATAGGTCACTTCATCTCCCAGTCTTCCTTGGGAATGCATCACTCATTTCTTGCTTGTAGTTTTTAAGTCTGAGTCAAAGAGCAAACATGAAGACTTTGAGCAGAAACAGATGGAAGCTGATAAAATTATAAGAAACTCCTTATGAGGAGCATATTTATCTTCTTTACACTGCTGTAAGCATGTAGGTTAACAAATGGATTGTGTTCTTCTGGAATAAAGATGCATGTTCAAGAACAAATGCTGCTGTGACAAATCAGTCTGTTGCTTTTGGCAGGGTGTAAGGTAGATTCTGTACATGTGAGAAAGCAATAAACTAAGATAAGGTTTGGACCTTTTAGGATTGATTCCAGGTATTTAAAGGCATTCAGTTCCCTTCAGAGATTGCTCAGGAACAAAGTATTTCTCTGGTACTGCTGCGCTGAGATTTATAGCACTGCAACAGAGGTACCGACAACTTCTTTTTGGCCTCAGAATGGGAACTGGGCTTGGAACTTGCATGTATTTACCTACATACAGCCTATTGTCAACCTAATAAATTAGTTCATATATCAGACTCTTTTTTCCTTGCTATATATACCTGATGCTTGAAGTTGGATTCTTGTTTTTTGTTTGGTTGGTTTTTTTATTTGATATATGTAGCACACTCTATCATGAAAAGCATGCTGTGCTTTGGAGAAATTCTGTAAGAAAGGCCATCTAGTGGCTGCCTGCTATGCACAGCGGTGTTTCTGTCTCCAGTGTCCTGACTCCAATCTCATTTAACTTGATGGAAAGATTTTTAATTAAGGTGCAATTAGATGTGATATGGGATAGCTAATGGATCTCACAAATGTGTAGCTAACGTTAAATCAGTAGGTCCAAATGTGTACAAAATGCAGATTTTCCGTATGTGAATGAAATTGCATGCAAAAAGTTGTTTGTGGCTAACAACTTGTATCCAAGAATCCAGGTATTAAAATGCTTGCTTATTGTTTAAAAGCTAACCGTACAAGCAGAAGGGGTCAAAATAAATGCTTTTAGAGTGTATTGAACTTGAATTTAGAATAAATGCATTTCAGATTTATCCTCATAGT
Source organism: Pampusana beccarii (assembly GCA_013399365.1). Classification (NCBI taxonomy): domain Eukaryota; kingdom Metazoa; phylum Chordata; class Aves; order Columbiformes; family Columbidae; genus Pampusana; species Pampusana beccarii. Next base: position 188,553 of record VWYH01004173.1, on the reverse strand, counting down.
TGCTTAATGCTAGTGCATAATTTTTTTTTTTTTTCAGTGTGTTATACACACATGAAGGCCACAGTTTTTTTCTTAAATAGGATGCTGATTAGGTCAAACCAGGGGTGCAATTTAAAGAAATGAAAAACAAACAAAAAGATTGGATACTTAGGAGCGTGTAATTACATTTCTCTGTTAAAGGCTCATAAAATTTCTTCCCAAAGACACACAAAATGATGGATTTTCATAAGGGTGTGAGTATTTTACCTATTTTCAATCAAATTTGAGAGTTTTTATATCCTTGGTTTAATTGAAAATCAAATCATGCCTGTCTTTGATCTCTAGGTATCTAGTGTAAGGAGATGTTACGTCAGTGAAGGCCACACAGAAATATAAATGCTGGAATATTGCAGTGTGTAATTCGTGTTTTATATCTGTGTCTTGTGTGGACAAAGCACGCACAAAGAATCCCACAGCCTATTTTCCCTAAATAATAATAATAATGAAGCTGTCTAACTCTCCTGCTTATGCAGTCCTTATGAGAGTTTCGTCAGCTATTCATACAGATGCATTTCAAGTCATTAGAAAATGGAAATATTCTCAGTTACTTTTAAATTCAATGAAGTTGCTGGGAGCACAATGGGACCTAGTTTCCTACAAGTCACAGCTTGAAAACTGCTGATGCACATCAGTATGTTATTACTAGAGAAGTGGTTTACTTCTTCACGTGGAGAGAAGGAGCTTACACTTTGCAAAGATTTTTCTATACAGTTGCATCTTCAATGCACAGCACAATCTTCATTGCCTTTTATTAATGCATAATCAATACACTGGAAGACTACAGAACTGTAAATATGCAAGTCTGAATATTGATAAATGTATAATCCTCGAACTCAAAGGTATAGGTAGAATGCTCAGTGAGGTCACGAACGACCTGCTGTGAGTTGCTCTGTTGTATTCAGCAAATTCAATAAACCTTGTCTTGCATGAAGATACACAATACCTTAAGGGCAAGCAAGAGTCATAGAATGAGGTTGAGAACAGCAGACTAGAAAGATCAGATTATAAATGATTGAGCCTCGAGCTATGTAATGTCCTAGATATGTATGTACTGCTTCTCTTGCTGTCTCAGGAATTTGCAAACGAATTCTGGAAATGCTTACAGGAAGTGATACTATAGTGAGCCTTCTGTAAGTACCGTACAGTGAGATTTGCTCATTCTGTTAGTAAGGTAGCAAAGTGTCCCTCTTACTCTCATGTGTTTCACTTCTGTCAGACTTCATACGACAGCGCAACTCCTCAGCTGTTGAGAGTCTTCACATAGAAATGTCCCTCAGCTGAGCACTGCTCTCGGAGCTTATGGCATGGTATGGCCTTTGTGTCAGCTCTACTGATTAGGCCTCTTTGTTTAATTAAATGTTTAGAAGTTATGCTCTACAATGCTGTCCTCTGAAATCACAGATTCCCTGACTGCTTTTGTAACATCACAGTAATTGTATTTGGCCTTTTTCTGTTTTGTTTTAAACAGGAAAGTGTCAAACATAGTCCAGGTACCATGAAGAGTTTGGTTTCTTTGTGAGCACTTACAGGAGACAGGGCAAGCACGGGATGTTTTACGAGAGACCATCTAACCGTATGACTGTTCTCCTTTTAGTGCCGCCTGAGAGACATGACTTATTCTGCCCCAATTACAGTGGACATTGAATATACACGAGGTAGCCAGAGGATCATACGCAATGCGTTACCCATTGGCAGGTAAGATACCATATGTCAAGCTTCTGGTATTTTCATTTGCTGATGTTTTGGGAAGAGATTTTTCTGCAAAATACGTATAGGCTAACCTTGCTTCCCACTTAAAAGAAAGTATGACCAGGTAAGTCTTGATGAACAGCTGTACGGGATGTGATCACTAGGTTTTGTTATAAGGTTTTGTTTCACAAAAGCTTCTGAAGATCTGTCTACTTCCAAAGAACGATGGATGTTTTCTATGTTTATATTGTTATAAAGCCAAAGAGGGAAATATAAGAAAAAATACTAGAGCTGCAAGTTGTATTATGGCAAAATGAAAATAATCATGGTCGCTTTGTAACCAAATTACTCAGTCTTTCATACATAATATGTAGAGATATGTCTGTGGAAGGTGGATGCTAAAACCAGTAAAGCAAGCATTGTTTCTTCTATAAGAGGTTGACCTTTCCTTTAAAATTTGGTTGTTTTAGAGCCAAGGCTGAACTTTGTGGAGAAATGTTGAGAACTTTTTTACTGGTTTTGTTTTTCTAAAGGTTATTAGTATTATGAAGGACATCTAATTTCTTAAAGGAAAAAAAAAAAGAATTGTGCCTTAAGGAGAAAAACAATCTCTTAACCATACCAAAAAGGCAAAATAACTGGCAGTTCTAGCGTTTATTGAAAGCAAAAAAAGACAAAGTTTCTTAAAGACCAACCCTGCAGTCTTTAAAGGTCAGTGCCTTACAGAGATTGTTTACTGTGTGACTGTGCATCTTACCAAAGGCAGGAGTACTGGCAGGAAAGAGAAGATAGATACTTAAGGAGCGACACTTCTTATAGTGAAATTTTAAGGTTTCATATAAAAAAAATACAATTTAGCTCTGTCAACAGAACATGATACACAGCGATGCATTTACAAAAGCAAGCTTCTGTAGCTGTAGTAACAGTTTGTTGTTCTAAGTCATTCCTTAAGAAAAATTTTTTTGACTGTTTTCCCCGCCACTTTGTGTTGCTTCACACACTGTTTGCTGCAAGCTTCTGTGCAAAGACACCAGAGATATTGGAGCTACTGCTGGAGAAACTTTGTGCTTTGGTTATATATTAAAGGCATTATCTATCTGCAGCCAGAAGGTGTGATGGCAGTGTGGGAAATCAGATGAGATCTAGAGTTTTCTAATTAAAAATGGTAAGAGTGGATCTGTGAGGGCATGTTCTTCAGTGCAGGCTGTACTGGTTTTGGGGCCCAGGAGTGTTTGCACTGGTAATCATTGCCCTTGGCGACTGTGACTGTCATGGGTGCCTGTAGGAGCTGCATAAAAATTAAATAGGAAGCCTGCAGATTCTGCAAGTAGATGTCTGATTTCAAAACTCTCTTTTCAAACTACATATTCCAGGAAATAAGGTGGGGTTAAAGGAAAAACCTGTTGTTCATAGCTTGCATGTGTTCTAATTACCTTGAATGTGTTTTCTTCAGTTTGTTCAGCATGGTTTTTGTTCTGAATTTGGCTATTCATATTTTTCTGTCTGAATCTAAAGTGTAACTGGTTTTCTTGCAGAATGCCTATAATGCTGCGTAGCTCCAATTGTGTCCTTACTGGGAAAACTCCAGCAGAATTTGCCAAACTTAATGAATGTCCTTTAGATCCAGGTACATTTACAGTTGTGTGCTGTTTTCCCCATCTGTGCTTTTAGTTTTAAATCTTTTTCAGCAAAGAGGTATCCCATTGTTATGTTTCCTGCCACTGGGAACTTGTGGTAGGAGCTTCTCAAGTGTAGGCTTTTGAAAATAGTAAGAAATGGCTGACAGCATGGAATGTTTGTATTTGCAGACAGAGTTTTCAGCCATAAAAACTGTTTTTTTTGAATTTTGAAAAAGTTAAAGTGTATATAGTATTGTACAGTGATGTGTTATATGGGAAAAGAGATGGAGTTTGTTCATGAAAATGAAGTGGATCAGGGGAGAGTGGGATATAACAGTGACCTCCAGAGCAGGAGCTCTCATTTGCTGCCTTTTGTAAAGTGAGAATAGAGTGTTACATGATAATATTTGGGATGGAAGAGGAAGGGTTATAACAAGCTCTTTACTTCTTCTCTATATGTTGTTTTTGAAGCATGCAGTGGACGTGTGCTTGTGCCTGCTTGCAATGGCAAGATACAGTGACTTGGCATGCTGTGCTAGAGAAGCACTGAGAGATAACTACAGTTTAAGAGAGGAATCTAACATGGCACATTTGCAGATTCCTTATATTATCTTAGATACAACAAGGGCATTAAAATACGTTTTTTAAAGTAATAAAAAAAAAATTCTCACTGGAGTGCCAGAAAGAGCAAGTTGATAATTACAGAAGACCTAGTCTCTTTATTTGATACCAAGCATTTGAAATGGCTAGTTCTTTTTTTATGTCCTTGTGACATACTCTTCTGACAGGCAATATTTTTACCTAATTTGTAGAACTTAAAATTCTGTAACATCTTTTAATAAGTATGGTTACCTTCCAAGTTTGGTGGTTTTTTTTTTTACAGCTTTACAGTTTTTGGTCTGCCTGTGAGTTCTTTCTGCCTGAGTACTTCCAAAATAAAATCTTAGATCCCGAATACTGTGTGTGAGCTTAGAAAAAATCTGTTTAGTTGTAGGTTCCACAAAGAATTTGTTCTTTACCCTTTTAAGGGAGAATTTACTCTCCTGTTTTGTCCTTTGGGTACTTACTGTTTACTGTCTAATTTATATTCAAAGGCATATTAAAGGAGGCAAGTAAGGTGCAAGGGTACTGACATGGAAAACTCTCTCTCTTTTTTTTTTTTTTTTTTTTTTTTTTTTTTTTTTTTTTTTTTTTTTTTTTTTTTTTTTTTTATTTTTTTTTTTTTTTTTTTTTTTTTTTTTTATTTTTTTTTTTTAATTGAATAGGTGGCTATTTCATTGTTAAAGGTGTAGAGAAAGTCATTCTTATTCAAGAGCAGCTATCCAAAAACAGAATCATTGTGGAAGCCGATAGAAAAGGCACAGTTGGCGCTTCTGTTACCAGGTATGGTAAATGCCTGCAATTACATAGGGGAGGTAAACCCAAAGCTTTCAGAGTTCATTGTTGTAGTTGAAGTAGCTGTGTAGTTTTTTTCCCAGTATATTTTAACGGGAAAAACTGTAGACATTCGGTGCCCCTCTCCTGCTGCTGTCATTCTGTACATTAAAACATCAGTCCCAAAATCAGTAAGTACAGTATTCCCACAAAAATCAGTGCAAGTTCCTCACGTGCTGCAGGATTCATCCTAGATTAGGAAAAGCAAGTTCTAATTTGTAGCATAACAAAGTGCGCTTCCTAATTGATGGCATTTGGTCTCATTTTGCAGCAGTTAACATGAAGTTACTGCAGTGGAAATTGGATGTAACCTTTTGTCTGACTCTCTGAATCAAAATGGTGTAAAAGCTTTTAAAGGCAATTGAGAAGGAAACAAAATTCAAATATTTTGTACTACACAAATTATTGAAAATGGCAAGGTAGTCTAAATTGGGCCTTTCCCTTTCCTCCTCAGCTGAGGTTTTTTTTTAATATTTTGTTTGCCTTTTGGTTTTGTTTTTAAACTGCAGGCTAGTATAATACGGTGCTTGTCAGTGTTTTCTTCTCCAGAGGCCTCTCATGCGTCTCTCCTAGCTACTTTCTTGTTCCACAGTGAGTCTAGATGGGGTTAAACATACAACATAAAGTACTCTTATCTCATTGATGTTGTTGCCACAGTGCTTGTGCACAGTTTGACCTTGCTGGTTACATCCAAGTCGATGATAAGTGCATGCAAAGATGATTTTGAAAAGTACAGACCTCTACTTGCTTAAGATGAGTATTAAACTTTCCCATCACAAGTAATAATACCCTATTACCTTGGAGTTACGGAGTGACATCTGGCTGTTTTAATGTAATTTTCGAAAGAGGAGAAAGTGAAATTAATTCAGCTGAAAGACTGATCAAGCTTAATAAGTTTTATAGAGAAGATTCTAGGAGTGTCAGTGCAAACTTTCTGTTGGACATAATATTTATTTTTTTTTTTTTTAACTTCAGTTCCACTCATGAGAAGAAGAGCAGAACAAATATGGTTGTGAAACAAGGAAGATTTTACCTGAGGCACAATACCCTGTCAGAAGATATTCCTATCGCCATCATATTTAAGGTAACACAACTGTCAGTTTGGAGAAAAAAAAAAAAAGCAAACAACTGTGCTCTACCTCAAGAATGGAGAATGGCAGCAGTTCTCAGAAGTTAATGTACAGACGGACTTGGCAGGGCTTAGAGAATGCAAGCTTTTTTCCCCCTGAGAAGTCATCTTTATTGTTCAACAAAAAGGAGAGAAAAAGCTGCATTTTTCTGCAAGGAGAGAATTGCTGGGCCAAGACAAATGCTGCCACCCTCTTAATGCTTTGTAAGGTCCCTCTGCACTGCTGCCTCTGCTCCTGTTGCTACAGAAGGTCAGAAGGGTTTTCGTTTCTTTTGTTTTGAGCTATTCTGCAAACTTGCGTTATGGGTCTTCATTTCTGGTTTGGGTCCACCTGCCCCCACCTCCACCTTGTGGACTGCTGAGTAGCTCTATACCCTTTGTTTCAGATCTGGGAATGTGACATAGCCACGAGCTCAGTTATACATTGCTTCCAGTCATAACTGTAAACAAAACTGATAACGTTTGGGGAAGTCTTGTAATTCTTAGACCTGTTCCTAAATCCTAGGATTTAGTAATCCTAAGATTACTAGAGTGTCTTGCATTTCTTGGCAGTTTACTTCCTTTCCCTGTGAAGGAACTCTGCCTCAGTCAGAATGCTGCAGAATCCCTGCCTGATACAGGAACACTCGCCAGTATCTTCAGTGCAGTGAAGGCATGGACAGGCATTGTAGCTTTGAAGCTGTCTCTGGTGGGACTGACAAAGGGCTGCAAGAGGTGTCCACCCCTGATTCCAGTCAAGAACTGGGGAGTATTTGCCCTGCCAGCTGAGCTGGTGACAATGTCTCTCATTTAGAATCATAGAATAGTTTGGGTCGGAAGGGACCTTCAAAGGTCATCTAGTCCAACCCCCTGCCATGAGCAGGGACATCTTCAACCAGATCAAGTTGCTCAGAGCCCTGTCCAGCCTGGCCTTGAAGATCTCCAGGAATGGGGCATCTACCACCTCTCTGGGCAACCTGGGCCAGTGTTTCACCACCCTCATTGTAAAAAATTTCTTTGTCATGTCTGGCCTGAATTTCCCATATTTTCGTTTAAAACCATTGCCCCTTGTCCTGTCGCAACAGGCCCTGATAAAAAGTCTGTCCCCATCTCCCCTGTGGGCTCCTTTTAAATACTGAAAGGCCACAATAAGGTCTCCCCAGAGCCTTCTCTTCTCCAGGCTGAACAACCCCAGCTCTCTCAGCCTGTCCTCAGAGCAGAGCTGTTCCAGCCCTCTGATCATTTCTGTGGCCTCCTCTGTCCCCTCTCCAACAGGTCCATGTCTTTCCTGTGCTGAGGGCTCCAGAGCTGGACACAGGACTCCAGGTGGGGTCTCACCAGAGCAGAGCAGAGGGGCAGAATCACCTCCCTCGGCCTGCTGGCCACGCTGCTTTTGATGCAGCCCAAGATACAATTGGCCTTCTGGGCTGTGGGTTCACATTGCTGGCTCATGTCATTTCCTGTAAAACTGCCAGAACTGCTTTCTTTCATGCTCTGCTTCTCTCATTTTAATTCGCTCAAGGGTGCACACAACTGAAGGTGTAACCATGACCATGACCGTCTGGCTGCTAGAGAAGACAGCAGGGCATGGCCAGGCCTTAGGCCAGGACCTGTCCTCCCTACAGCTGGTGGCTCCGTGTCCCATAGGCTGCTGGTGGGTTTGCAGCCTGGTGCAGTGCATGTGCAGAAGGAGAGTGGGCAGCAGTTTTGGAGTCACTGTTCGGAAGGAAGGTGGCTCAGGACACAAAAATGCCTCTGACTGGATCTAGCAACCAACACAAGTAAATCCTCTAGCTCCTTTTTTGTCTTCGCTGTGGTGGTTTAAAGCACAGGAGGTTTGGGTAGATGTTAATCGCTCGATGAAATAAATTGCCAGGAGAGGGCAGCACTTGCTCACAGCATCCCGACAGTTTCTGCCAGCAGCGTTGATGGGTTGGAATTGGCAACTACAGACTTATCCGTGTTGCCACAGCTCTTTGGCTGACTGAGAGTTGTAAGAACCTGTTGTCTTGTAGGAAGTGTTTTGGATTTGGTACTAGAAAGTAGTTTAATAATTGGATTTGGACTTGAGAGACAAATGTCTGCTATCTCTGGTTAAGCTAATGTCTTCAAGTAGTTGGAGAAGATCATCTGATCTTAGTGACCAGCGTTAAAGGAGGTTAAGAAATTATTTGTGGGCAGAAGTGCACATAAAAGTGTCAGAACCAAGTTCACAAATTTTCTGTTGCAGGAAAGTGTTAATGTGGCTCTTAATCCATTTGCTCAAGTACCAAACAGCTGGATTCCACTTTCACTCACAGACTTTTATTACATTTTGTCACCCCCTGCTGGAGTAGATAAATATCTGCTCACAGAAGAGTAACTGTGCTGGGTTGTTAAGTCTGAGGAGGTGGTTGTTGGGTTTTTTAAGCAGCATTGTACTGACTATTTGACCATCTTCTGACAATCCTTGCTCTAATTATCCCCCTGCATATATGGATCTTCTATATTCTATATAATGTTGCATCATTTTTCATTTATTTATTAAATAAGAGGTTAGAGTTGTTAGAAGCTCTTGGCAGTAGTACTTGTCAAAGATTTATATTGATTTAATCCAGTAGGGAATTAGCTGCACCCATTTTACCTATTATGTATGTTACATTCTTGACTGGCACTTAACTGTATTCACAAGTGGTTGTTTTCCTTACATTTCCTTTAATGACGTGAACTTGAGGCGTCTTCTGTCCACTTTTGATGAGTCTCCAGCTGGAAACTAAAAATCAGCGTTGTTGTATTTAACTGCTAGAAGTGATATTACAAACACTGTAGCCCTGGAAGCTGGAAAATCCCAAACTTAAGGATTCCTGTGTAGCCTCAGCTCTCTTACGTGGTAGTATTATATATATGAGATTTGTTGAAAAAGCAAAGGGAATAATTCCTTTCTGCTCAGACCCAGGCCTCAGGCACGGAGCATGGATCTTCCTCATTACTAGTAAGTGTTCTGCTTCTTGTGATGGAGAGATGCGCATCTGCAAGGGGCAAAGTTAAGCTGTATAGACGATCTGAGGTCTGAAGTTTTGGTTGCATCCTCAGCTTTTACTGTAGTAACTGCTTGTATAATTGTGTTAAAAAGAAAAAAAATAACTGAGAAGACTGACAAAAAATCTATTGCTCTGCATTTCGTCCCAGACCAACATGCAGGCTGCAACCACGTTCCACAGAGCTTTGTGTTTTGACTAAGAAAATTACTAGTAATTAGTAGAGGACTGCTATCCAGTGCATGGGCCAGCTAGAGGGGACAGTTTTGTCAGAGACTCAGTGGGAGAAAGTTGGGCAATTTTGGATTGTCTTTCAAATCCCAAAGCATTAACTGGCCCAGTGTTCCTGCAAATGACTTAAGGTGTAGATAAGGCATAGAAAATCAGCGTAGCTTTATAGAAAAGGAAGCAAGTATTGAAGATCTATAATCTAATGTGGGTTTTAAAGCTACTGAAACTGTAAAGTGGAGATATACTAATATCCCTTAGACATTTTAATGTAAAGCAAGGGTTGTGAAGTAGACAGCATTATAAATTCCACCTGCTGACAGAGCTGAGGCCTAACATTCATAAAGAGCTCCCTTTAAATAGAATCTAAGAGCACTTTTATGTTTCATGCATGAGTCATGGACACATTTTAGCTACATGCTAGGGCCAGACCTGGACATATAGTGTTCCCCATCCTTTCTTTTCTTTCATGGAGAGGGAAGATACCCAGGTACATGGGTTGTGGGGATGGGTGGGAAGAGTAGTGTGGATCTGAAGGTCCCTTGGTCTGGGTAATTGAGGGGACTGGACTGCATAGTATCACCCTAAAGGAGGCCTCTGCCTTGCAGTTCATCCTTATCCATAGTCTTTTCTAAACTGCAAGCCCAAATTACCTGTTCCGCAGTTTTCGCTTTTCTGCCGTCCAGACCTGTAACGATCTTTGCAATTGGCATATTTGGAGATTTAACAGCTAGTTGTGCTGAACACATGTAGGTGTGGCTTTGTGAAGTTTAACACACTGAACACAGCTAACTGGAATTTGGTAGGCTACAAAAGGCATGTTCCTGGTGCTATTCCAGGACAGAGCTGAAGTGTCTGCTCTTCAGATGTGGGGAGTTAGTGCTTTCTTGCTCCGCTGGCTTAAACATTTCTTCCCTGACCTTTCTTCTTAAAAGTGACAGAGACATTTGTACAACCCCCCTATATGCAAATGCAGTTTTTGAATGGAAGCAGTGCTATAAATTGGGCAGGTTTGCTCCCAAGGTATGTGCTTGTTGAGGTTTTTAAAGGGCTGTTAACTGCCTTGTAATGGGAAACAGGCACAACTAATTTGCTTCCAGCTTACTGTGTAACACTGCTTCATTAGTTAATACACACATGCAACCAGAATGATATTTAGGATGTCCTGAGTTGACTTGCAACCCCAAGAGACCTTTGTTTTAGTTGTGTGTCAGTGGTGCACGGATCATAGGGCTGTGTGAACGGTACGTAGTAGGTTTTTTGAATATGTCAGGCTATGAGCTATGCGTGCTTTATCTAGGGGAGCTTGGACAGTTCTAGGTAGCAATGAGCATTAGAGGAGGTGTGGAATATTTGTGTGTTTCTGTCTTGAAAAACGTCAGTTACAAGTGACAGGATGCTGCTGCTTTTGCAGGGAGCTCCCTACATTGCAGGGAGTTAGAGCTGTTCTAAGGTAAGGACTATTTTTCTTTTAGGTATGTGATATTGATTCAGTAGACTTGAATGAGTCCTGGGAGCTGAAGTAAATGAAGGTTGCATGCTGCACCAAAACTAGTTGAGAAAAGAACAGAATTACAAGTAACCTAGGGGCACTTAGAAGTTGAATTTTACGACCTGGATCACGAGATGAAGTATCTTTAGTTTACGTGGGGGCTATAAGGAGCTCCTCAAGGACCTGGGGCAAAAGATCAGAACAGCAGGTCAAGTTTCATTTTTACAAACTTATATTAGTCTTGGAGCTGTTAAGATGTGATTCTAGAGGAACAGCTGAATGGTGGTCTTACTGGACCTGCAGAATTACAGGTTCCCATGGCTGCAAGTTTCATAGCTCGTATCTTTTGAATTATGAAAGGTCCAGACCGATTCTCTCTGTAATGTCAACCTTGAACTTCCCTGACATCTTTTTAATCCAGTCATCTGCCTGTCTCCATTCTGTAATTTAGCCTGATGGACTGCAGAGCTGCATGCTAGGGAAGTGCCATGGAAACGCCTAGACATCATCATTAAGACACAAGCTGGGGGAGGAAGAGCTGGGCTCGCACTCTCTCATGTGTATGTTCATGTTCGTACGTACGTGTGTGTGCACACGTGTGTGGCAGCAGGAACCTCTCCAGCCCTAGGCAGCAGTTGACTCCAGTTGGACCGCTTTCTTCCACCTGAACGCAGGATGATCTGGATATTCTGAATGTTCGATTTGACTGGTGTGTCTTATGTCCATTGACTACTAGCCACCCAACCATGCTCTTCAACAGCCCGCTCCTTTCTCATCCTTTCACCGCTGCTGTTAAGTTATGGCTTTGCAATGTCTGCTTCCCCGCCACCTACCCGTAGAATGATCCCTTTGTGACATTGCCTCCCAATCAGTATAAAAGCCAAGACTTTGTTAGTTTCCTTTCCCTCAGCTTTGTCCTGGGATTATCAGCACTTCAAATGTAGGATCCCTTCCTACTTCATGTACACTCAGTGTTTCTGTAACACAAGCAGCAACCCAGGAATATTTTGTTACTGTCCTAGTGATGCTACAGGCTAATTCTGGAGTACCTTTTTTTTTTTTTTCCCCTGTTGAAGTGCAACATCAGGGTCAAATTTACTGAAAAAAAAGTTCTAAAATTACAAATCTATCTCATACCAGCATGGGCCAGTTGCTTGCCCTGTTAGTGTTGCATGTAGGTGGAGTTGTGTGTGCAGCTCTGCCCATGATTTTTGAGAGTACAGAGAACAAAGGGGCTTACTTTTAGGCTGTTGTATCAGCACATCTTTTTCAGTCATTTTCCAAAGTTTTTGGTCATTCCTCATAAAATAATTTCCCTCAGTTTGCGCTTATCTAACAATATAACATGTATTGTTTGGTGGCAGATCCCAGCCTTTCCCACACACAAATTCAGAATTCTCAAGTGAGTTTGCTGCTACAGACTTCAACTACAAAATCTACGTGGGCATAATGATATGTCCTCATGTTGTTGTTGTCAGACTTTTGATGAGAGGATTCGTCAAGTTAGAAGAAATCATCACCTCTCTTTAATTTGTTGTGGCTTTCTGTTTTTTAACGGACAAAAGAGCATGGTAAAACTGCAGGTTGACTTTTCATTTTCTGCTTGGTTTGTTCACTTTTTACGTGACTCATGATCTGGTTGCCATCCTAAAGTTAACCTGGTGGACAGAAATAGGGTGATATCTTATTAGCTTGCATTTGATATGCTTTAGATAAATGTATTCCGGGTATATGTGCCTAGAATGGCACAAAGATTCCCTTAATAAAATTTTATTCTTCTGTAAGCTAAGTGCAATAATTGTATGGGTCCCGTTGTGGTTCCTAAGATGGTTTGCTCATCAGCTATTAAGTCCTAAACACGTGGAAAATGACAGTTGTGAAGCTTTCGTGCCTGTGTAGACTTCCCTATGAGTCTGGCTTTCAGGTCATGAGGGATTTTAGCTTCTCTGCTGAGGTTTTTTGACTACTGTATGACATTATTTAAATGGGCGAGGAAGTGTAATATCTGAAAAACATATCTGAACTACCGTAATATCACATGGGCAAATTCTGGTTCTGAAAAGAGCCTTCTGGTTGGAGAGGTGCCTACTTTGTGGGAGCAAACTGTGATGAAACACTCTTATCTGGTGAAGGAACTGTGTCTTGATTTGGCACTCACATCTGTCTGAAATGGTGGAATTGTGATCTGTGCTTTGCACTAAAACAGGAATATTCTCACACTGTTATGGGTTTGTGCTACTTTTGCTCTCCTTTTAATTTCAAATTAACCACAAGGTGAAGAGACAGCGTTACGTTAAACGAACTTCAGCCCACCACTTCCGTGTTGAAAAATAAGGAAAAATGAAACAAAAAAGAAAAAGTGTGCGGGAGGAAGCTGAATACATCACAATCAGAGCAAGTTTTGCAAGGGGTTAACGTTAGCTAGGTGTTAATCAAAGTGATACCCAAAGAAGGAAATAGTAAGGTAAGGTATTTGTGCATTTTTGGGGAAAATGTAGCTTTTTGGTACACTGCCAGTTTTTAATAAGAACCAGAATAACTGAGGTCTACACGGGCCATTATTTACAACAGTCTTTGTGGCAGGCAGTTTGAAGAATAATATGAATGCAAACGTAACTTCCACACAAAGTTCTGAGAAACATAACTCAGCCAGAAGAGGTTTAGTGAGATTATTCCGTTTTTTTGATATGGCAGAGCTCCAGGCAAATGTGCGAAGAGGGGAGCTTTAGCACCATCTGGAATCCACAAAGGCCTTCGCTGCTGGCTGCCACCTTGAAACACTTACTGATAGAGAGATTTTTCTAAACCTGTTAAGCGCTTTCTTAGTTTATTAAGCTTTTTCCGCAGTATAAAGTCTAACAAGGTGTTCAAGGATCAGTGAAATAACAGAATGGCTTTCTAGTGGAATTGTGTAGTGAAGTCATCTTCTAAAAGCAGAGGGCTGCAAAGGAGGTAAATTGTACATGTTTCTCAAATAGGACATGCTGCATCACAGTCAACTGGCTTTGCGAAATCACTTGTGGTAAGAGACCGTGTGTAATATTTTAAGAAATTTCACCTTCATTTATTGTAGATTCTGACTTGCTTTTCATTGCTACATATGTAGGGTTGTTATTACCTCGTATTTATTTTTTCCTTAAGAAAACACATAGAATTTAACTCCTGTCAGTGAAGAAAAAGACGCTCTCCAGTGAATGTATGTGTGTGTTCCTGCTGCTTATCAAGATTTCCATTTAGCATTCTTCCATAGCTGGAATATGTGCTGCCAGTGCCAGATGGCACAGTTTCTTAGAGAAGAACTAACTCTTGCTTAGTAGTAATGCAGACAAACAATACCAAATTAGCATAAGCAAATGTCAGTGAGTTAACATAATGCCTGTGCTATTTCTGTCTTTTCTTCTTTTCCTAGGCCATGGGTGTTGAGAGTGACCAAGAGATTGTGCAGATGATTGGCACAGAGGAACATGTGATGGCTGCATTTGCTCCTAGTCTGGAAGAATGCCAAAAAGCTCAGATTTTTACACAGATGCAGGTGTGTCTTTTCACATGGCCAGGGACCATAAAATTTCTAAAGACCTCGGGTATTGACCCCTTTGCTGTGTCAGCAATCGATATACGCTTTATTTTGAGATTTGGTTTTTGGGAGTTATTTTAAACCTAAGTCAATAAATGCTTTGTTTTCAGAAGCACAGGGTTGCTTCTTAATGGATGTGACAAGTAGTGATGTGCTTAAGATTAAGGTTTTTTGTTGAGGACAATTCCCACTTTTTAAAAAGGAATCGCATGCCCCGTTTTGCAGAAGCCCCATTAATGTGGACACGACCATTTCATCATGAGTAGATGTTCTCCTCCAATTCTTACCTCTTGTATAAAGCCCACAATATTAACCACCCTCTGTCCTGCTAAAGAGTTGCCAGAACTCCTTTCAGCTCATGTGTACCTTTTAAATTAGCCAGAACACAGGCCATTTTGCTGGCAGCATTTCCATCAGGTACGTACTAATCTGCTGGAAGAAGCTTTTGAAAATTAGTCTTATTTCTGTTATTTCATTGTAAACTTTATCAAATCTTTCCATGTCTGATGTTGAGTGTTGTAAAGTGAACCTCTTTCAAGTTTGCATCTTAGTGTTAGAGGTAGCATGAAGGCCTTCCTAATTCAGAGTCAGAAGATTAAAATGGTGATGGTGGAGTAACACAGAAAAACGTGAAGCATCCAGGGGAAGTAGAAAAACAGAAATGCAGAACTTACTCTGTGCAAGAAGTAGCAAATGAAATGAAAAGTGAGCTATTTGGGGAAGAAGGCAACAGGCAGGATGGTCTGTCATTTAGTGGAGGGGGTAATTCTTTGGCACAGGGGTCATGGCTTCATTTCCAGGCAGGAACTTCCTGTGCAGACCCAGATAGCGTCTTTGACTCATCTGACCCCAATCTGCAGATTTATTCTATTTCTTAGGCAACTGGTGAGATAGTAAGGGTCCGTTAATCGTTGCAAGGTACTTGTGGAGACAGATGTAGATGCCAGACGGTAGCGTTTGTGCCTATTAAAACGGTGAGTGCGACCTCATGGTTTAATATCTGAATGAAACTTACCAAGTATACAAAAGAGGTGGAACTGAAAAGGCGAATTAAATACACTAGATACCTTTGGAATTTATAATATATAGTCTTCTTTCCTATCTCTCTGCAATCCCATTTCTTTTCCCATTCCCATTCCAAATGTTATCAACATATGATAAACAACATGTTGTATATTGAATTATAATCAATTGTGTCAATGTTCAAGATTTTATTTTATTAGCATCGCTTACATGTTTATTATTTTGCACTTTGCTTAGAGTTTGAATCATCTGTGGCTAGTGGGATTGCACTGACTGAGGAATACATACAGATCCCTGTGCATGTGTATTTGTATAGGTTACAATTCTGAAATTAACTCAGGTTAATCTTCCCCCTTGACAGGCACTGAAGTACATTGGAAACAAAGTACGAAGGCAAAGGATGTGGGGAGGCCCAAAGAAAACAAAGATGGAAGAAGCACGAGAGCTGCTAGCATCAACTATTCTGACCCACGTTCTTGTATGTGATGTTGTTGGTTTTTAAGATAGAGTAAATTTGTGTGGTTGTTTATGGTGTGAGCTTTGTTGGCAGGGAAAAATGTATTTGATTGCTTTGTACCTGAGATAAAGTAAATCATCCTCAAAGTGTAAGATCTGGATTGAGTCGAACGTAATCTGTATATTATGAAGTGCTGTACTGTTGAACTACCTACCATACTATCCATTTTTTCTGCGTAGCCAGACAGTATCAGCTGTTAGTTCAGGACATTATTCTCATGACCTATGCCTTTATTCTGATTTGTTTTCATTTGCTATGTGTTTCAATGTCTCTAATGTATATTACTCCTAGCATTTTTTAAGAAGGTAGAGTGCACAAATCCCTTTTGTAACTCCTCAGTCAGCTCAGGTACCCATTGATTTACATGGATGTGTTTGTCTGAATAAGAGCTAAGAAACTGATCCTGAAACATCAGAATATGTGGTGGTTTTTTTGTTGGTTTTTTTTTTTTTTGTTTACAGGTTAAGGAATTCAATTTTCGTGCAAAGTGCATATACACAGCAGTGATGGTGCGCAGAGTGATTTTGGCTCAAGGAGAAAATAAAGTAGATGACAGAGACTACTATGGAAATAAGCGTTTGGAGCTGGCAGGGCAGGTGAGTTTTTACTTCAGAGCGAGTGCTCTTTTCAGGTTTTGTTGCTATATGTTTTAAAAGATGCAGAATAAGGAGCATCCCTGGCTTCTCAGTGGAAGTGTTTTTCTTCTGATTTTATTTTGTTGGCTTTTCTCTGTTGACTCATAGATACGCTTCCCTAATTGAGGCTAATAAATTATATCCTCACTTCACTGCTGCCTCTTTATACCAGATAAAAGGACAGAGCAGTGTAGATCCAGCATCAGCTCTAGTTCCATCATAACACTGTTAGTGCCAAGAAGACAACAGTAAGATCCATCTTCCAGTGTCCCCCTCTAAGCAGATGGGTCAGGGAATAAACTGGGGCCAAGGAGATGTTTGCATGTCAGGTCCAGGCTGTCCCGCTGTGGAGAACCAGGCTTGTGTAGCAGCTCACAGAACAGCCACTCAAGCCTCTTGTAATTTGGAGAAGCCCGTAAGATTGCTTATGTGTTGTCAGCTGCCTTTCTAGCCTCTAGAGTAGCATGAATTAACAGAGTAAGTGGTTTAAAGTTAACTTGAGCAACTAATGAAAGGGGAGTGCACGGACTTCTGCTCGCAGAATTTTGGCACTGGAGGTAGAAGCAGTAACAAAGGGCTGTGAAGGAGGGAATGGTTTGAAGTGTCTGACTGGCACTGTTCTTCTGGCGGTTCACAGCTCTTGGCCAAACTACCTTCTCCTAATGCAGTGGGAATTTGCCTGTTAGGTGAAGGAACAGCTTGGTTACCGTGGCAGGGATTTTTTTCCTCACCATGTGTAGTTATTTGACTAACCAATTCAGATTAGAACTGGACTTCTTTGCTGTGCTCTGTACTAACTCAAGTTGGAATTTTGGCAGTCAGTATCATCTCTGGTTATTGATCGTGCATCAGAAATTCAGAGAGGTATACATAATGCACCACATCGGAGAAACTATGCGTCTCTGCTCCCCACATTGTTTGTATTGGGGTTTCTGTTGCATCACAAGTAACAGTATCAGTTCATTTTGTTCCTATCCAGTGGCAATTCTCCTCCTATTGTACTTTTTAGAGTGTGCTTGCATATTGTCTTATACTCCTATTTTCCTTCCCACCCTGTCCTGTCTTCCATGAACACGTGTGAACGTACACATAGAGTGCACAATCATTTCAGAGTAAAAATATATGCTTTGCTTCCCAGTTTTCTGAAAAAAAACCCTAAGATGACACTCTTGAAGACATTTTAAGCACAAATACAAGGGGAAAAAAAGCCTCTTAACCAGTTAGGAAAAAAATCCATTATTCAAATTAATATGTTGAGTGTTCATCAAACTTTTGTGCTGAAGCAGAAAATATTTTTAAAGTGTAAGAAGCAGTAAGAAGACATCAGTGAAATATTCTAATGGGGCAAGTATTTTAAGCTGTAATGGATTTATTTGGTTTCTGCTGTAATGTTGCTGCAGTTCAGTATGACTGTGATCAGGAAAATTAGTTGTTGCTTTGTTGTCATATTTATCTTATGTAACTGTATTGAAGGAGTAGTTTGTTTTTCCTAATATTTTTAGAGGCAGAAAATAGAGCAGGTAAAAAGTTTTGTACAAGCTGTAAGAAAAAGGCCTCTCCTCACATAGGCATTTGTTGATGACAACCAAAGTCATTTTAAATTAACTGGGAAGATGTTTTAAATGTAGAGGATCATCATAACAAAGCCAATCCATATTTTTTTCTACATCAAGGAGAACTATGCAGGGGGAGTTTTAACATTTGCTTAAGAGTAGTCCTGGCTCCCTTGTGGTTTTTAAAAAGCTGATTTCAAGTTAAACACTTGAATTCTTCTCTGCCACATTATCAATGTAATATTAATTTGGTTGGAATACAGACTAAAAAGTGAGAGAGGTTTTTTTGCCAGTTTCTAAATGTTTGTGTTTAGTTAGTTTTTGTGGCTGAAATGGCTGGTGGGTTTTGGTGTTGTGTTTTTTTATTTTATTTTTTTATTTTTAGTGCCAGCGTGTTCCTCGAAGAAAAATCCTGTTGATTTACAATTTGAATAAAGAAAAAAAAAAAAAAGAAAATATTCCCGTGTGAGGAGAAAAACATAGCAGTCTAAACAATGTAAAGACATAAAAGGCATTGTGTTTATAAAAATGTGTGAAAACAATAGCTGCTAATTTCACACCCCATGGGACAAGAGAGTACGAAATGTGCTTTAGCTTTAGATAACAGGGTTGTATCCGCTGGCCAAGCTGGTTTACAGAGCTTTCCCTTAGTCTCTCTGCCACTAGAGGCTGGGTAGGCCAGGTGCCAGCTGAGGTGTTAGCAAACCTACCGGTTTCAGGCTTAATCTTTTCACCTACCTTTTCTCTTTCCTTAATGTGTTCATTATTTGCTAAGCATTACTCTGTTCTTTGTCCTTTTTTTTTTTTTTTTTTTTTTTTTTTTTTTTTTTTTGTTTCTAATGCAGCTTGCTTTGTATGGGTGAGATATGGAACAGCACCAAAATCCGGCACCCTGGAAAGCAAGGGATTTCTACCCTGTGACAAAAGAATACCGCCTTGACTTCAGAGATTGCCTAATCCCAGCTGTTCTGATAATATAATTAAGGCTGCCTAATGTCTTTAATTTTGCAACCAGTTTGTGTGAAAGGGAGAATTTGGCACTCTAAAGGCTTAAACGCTAAATAGCAATCTCAAGGCGCCTAATTAGAATTCTCTGACATTAAGCTAATTGGTGAAACTGTATTTCAGCAGCTTAACTTCTTTATTAATTTTTCTTAGGATTTTCAATGAAAATCAATTGATGAGCTGTCAGTATTTTTTTTTTCTTAAATATAATTTGCTCTTCAGTTCTCCTGTCTGAAAGGCCCTGGACCAACTATGAAATTCGTTGAATATTATCACTAGCATTCCATCCTTTTTCTTTAATCACTTGCTCTTGACCTAAATAATGTGGTTATTGTGAGACTCTGCTTTGCCAGATAGTCGGAGCTCTCGCAGACCAAGAGTCTGTGAGTGACATTACCAAAGTACGGTACTTTTCCGACTGGGAAATAGTAGCAAGTTGGTGTACTTGGGGTGTAACTTACTTTATTAGTTCAGAGAAGAGGAAGGGTGGCATGGCTTTATAATCCCTATGGCCTGTGGAATTAGGAGATGTATTTTTTTTTTTCAGTTTTTCTGATCAAAAAATCAAATATGGAAACATTTTCTAAGTGAATTTTTAAAAAATATTTAGGTCTTGCTCAAACCTGTTGAGATCAAATGTATACCGTGATTGATTTCGAAAGAGTCTAGTTCTTATTTGACAAAACTATCAGACGTCTTAAAACTGTGCACATTCTTTCCTTTTGCTTTTTCCATAATTTTGAAATATTTTCCTCATAACCTAGTTTTCGGAGACTCCTCCGGGTTCTCCATCCTAATATGACACTCCATAAAAGATGCTTTTGTTTCTGATGGAAATCTGATTTAAATTGTGTGACATTGCAGGTGAGTTGCAGGTGACTGCGTTTCTTTTGACAGTGGTGAGAGGGTGTTGCCTTGTAAATGTTAATGGTACTACAAGTATCGGGAAGGGAAAGAGCATCTACGAGACCTTCCTCTCATGCCAAGACCTGGTCTAAAAAGCCCCATTTAACCAGTTCTCAGCAAAAACTCCCTGTCCAGAGTTGAAATTTTGGCAAGGTTTGGCATGCAGTGTGTGTTGTAGCTGGTTCTACAATTTAGTGACTGAACATGAAGTGTTTCTTATGTCTTGGAGACTAGACTTTCCAAGGTAACCCAGTCTTGCTGGACCATGAAGGCCAGTGGGAGCATTTTATTGCAAATCAGATGTCTGTCTTGAGTTTCCAGGTGTTATTTGGTTTTTTGTTTTGTTTTGGCTTTGTTTGTTTGTTTGTTTTGTTTGGGGAGGGGGGGTGGTTTGTTTTTTGTTTGTTTGTTTTATTCCTAAATGCATTTGTGATGCCAGTGAAAAGGGTGGCTTATGATTTTGTTACATATACTTTACAGTGTCATTTGCCGAATGCTTTGGTCAGCCCAGCGGGGGCATGTAGGTAGAGGAAAGCAAATGAAAGTTCATGGTGCATCCCCCTGATAGGGGAATGAGTGGTTTGCTTTCTTGTTTCCAGAGGCTGAGAAGCTGGGACTGTGTCTGATGGAGACAGCTGAAATTCAGTTTAATTCTGCACGTACAGAAATTAAATTGTGCAACTGACTCCGGAATGTCTTAGCTTGCAGTGGCTGAATACTTACCTTGTTCAGCCCTAGAATGCTTTGTACGCTGGGAACTACCATTTCTGGCATTGGTAGCTGCTGCATTTTCAGTTCTTCTGACACTTGGAGCCGCTGGAAAATAGAGTCCCAGGACAGGACTGCCAAGCTTTAGAATTTACGCTGCTTGCTTGCAAAGCTAATCGTTGCGAACACTTGAAATGTATCATGTAATGCAGATGTAAGTGTTTTGGGAAGCTGTTAGTGTGTGCAAGGAGAGGGTGTGCAAACTGCAGAAGCAAAGCGGATTGGAGAGCAAAAAAATTCACATCGTGAACTTTAGTAGCCTTTTCCTGTTAACGGCTGTTTTAAGAACTAGAAGTAGTTGGTATACATACGCAGGACATAATTGGCTTAAATTGCAGCCCTTTGAAGGGTTATATTGCTGTTTGGGGGTGGTTTTCTGTGTTTTTGGTGTTTGCTTGTTTTTCTTTCAATTCAGCTGTGCCACGTAGCTTCATTGCTTAAACTGTAGACTTTTTTGTTTTGTTTTTTTGTTTAAGGGAGAGATGTGGAAGAGCATTTCACATTCCAGATAGTAGCACTTCTAGAAAAGAATGGCAAGTGTTGAGCCATGTGAACTCTGTGTGGGTGTAGTTGGTTTTCCGTAGATTGTGATGGGCAGAAAGCACCAGCATAAAAGTGTATCTGGGTGAGGAAGCTGCCTAAATAACCCGAGATGTTTCTTGCCTGCTGTCAAGAGCAGAGGTTGCTTCTGCGCCCCTAAAAAGGTCTTTTTTATTTCTGCACGTCCAGAAGCAATGGTAACTGTGCACCTTTTGTGCTTCAGTCTGGTCTTGCAAACTGTGCCTTGCTTCCAAATTCTGCATTGCCAAATTGTTTCCCCCAAGGGCCCCTTACAGTCACTGGGGTCTCTGTCTTGTCCATTTTCAGTAGTTCCTGGGAAGGGACACTTTAAACAGACTTTTTCACTTTTAATAATAGAATATCTTAAAGTGACTCTTCACTTATTGCTTTCCTGTTATTATTCCATCCAGTAGAATAGAAGCTGGTCTTGCCTCCGAATCTTATATGCAGTTCAGGGTTGTACATTTAGGGTATTAAATCTTCAAAGAGAGTTTGTGACTTCAGGAAGGAGGAAATAGATCAACTTGGATTATAATGTAGCAGGTTAGGGAAACAGTTACTAAATGGATAGTGTAGAGGTGGATGGGTATGCTAAGATACTGTGAAGGGGGGATTCAAACAAACCAAAAAGTGATAAATACATGGCTTAGACCAGGAGTGTCAAACTCATTGTCACCGGGGGCCACATCAGCCTTGCGGTTGCCTTCAAAGCGCTGAATGTAATTTTAAGACCCTAAAAATGTAGGAGTAGTTACATTTATACAGATCTAAAATTACATTCAGCCCTTTGAAAGCAACCGCGAGGCTGATGTGGCCCCCGGTGACAATGAGTTTGACACCCCTGGCTTAGACGATTCTTCTGCTTAAATTGCTTTCTGTCATGAGATAATTGATCTAATACTGCAGTTCAATTTAACAAGGTAAAAAACTTGTGAGTAAAATATCATTTGAGAAACAGGCGGGATTTTTTTTAACTGACAAGAGGTATAAAAGTAGAAATATTAAAGACTTGTTTCCTTCTGATCCTCTCTCTCCCCTACCCCCTGCACTGTTTCCCTGACCGGAAAAGTATCGTTTTTCCCTTAATCCAATTGTTTTGTATTTCCAGCTTCTTTCTCTTCTGTTTGAAGATTTGTTCAAAAAGTTTAATTCTGAACTGAAAAAGATTGCTGACCAGGTAATCCCCAAGCAACGTGCAGCTCAGTTTGATGTAGTGAAGCATATGCGTCAAGACCAAATCACCAATGGCATGGTGAATGCCATCTCTACAGTAAGTATTTTAGTTTCCATTTTAGTGTTTAAAGCTTGTCCACTATAGTGAGTGATTGAAATGTGTAAGTTCTGTTGTGATGACTCTCCTATCTTGAGATTACTCTACTGGTCTTGAAGGCAAATCTATTTAACATTCTTTACAGGTTAACATCGCAAGGCTATGTCATGGGCAGAACTTTTGAAATTCACTGAAGAATCATTAATCATCAGACACTTTTTATTTCACCATTTATTTCAAGGTGTTGCTTTAGTGTTTGTGAAGGAATGGTAGAAACAAGCAGATTTAAAATAGTGATCATGTTTGTATTTTTCCAACTTGCTGTCTTCTTGGTTCTACTTTACTATCTGGTTCGTGGTATTTTTTGATATCTGGGTTTAGCTGCGGTCAGGTTACATCAGATGTCCAAAAGGTAGTTGAAAAACAGCAGGAAAACATCATGAGCAGAACACAACTGTGGGTGGGGGGTGATGTGGTGGGGCAGATAAAAAAAAGCTTAATTGTGAGCTCTTTAGGATACCTTTTTATTCATATGAAGTTCCTAGTATGAGCAAATTTGCAGCATAGAAGTTAGTAGATCTCTGCTAATGACACTGAACTATTTAACAGGGAAAACTGCTACATGTTGTGTTATTGAAAAAACAAACAAACAAATCAAACATAATTAAGCCCTGAAATATTTGTGTTAGTTAGGTTTTAGTCTGTGTCTGCCTTCTACTAGAATGGATATTTTCATTCATGCCAGTGGACAAAAGAACAAAAATACAACTACTGACTTTGTCTCTTACATGACACATCTGCAAGAGCAATTTGTGAAATGGTTCCCAAAATCTAGCTACTAGCTTGTAAGTGACTTTGAAATCCATGACTTTTTAAGAAATTAGATTAGTCTAAGTATTTTAGTAGCTAGTAGAAATTGTGCAACTTAATTTTTAGTCTTTGGAACTCTTGAGAGGGCTTTCCTGCTTAGCATGAAGCTGAGGTTTTCCTTCAGTTCTTATAGACAAAATTAATTCTACAAATTGCATCCAAAACCACCAACAGTCTGTTACTTACAAATCCCAGTGTTAAAGCTTATCACTATTTAATTTTATGAGTGCCCCAAACGTAGTTAAATCTCTACAGTGCACGTAACCAAAACAATTGACAGATTTGTGTCTCTAAATGCTAGTGCTTTCTTCTAGACTGTGCCAGTTTTTCCATTTGGACTGACAGAGATAAATCTGCAAACTATTCAGTACATATTGTAAAGTCTTCCTTCTTCCACAATCTTTGGACTTTTTTTTTACTGCCACATAAGCAGTTAAACACCATCTGCTCTTAAGCATTGAAAATAATTTCTCAGGAACAATGCCCAGTGCCTACTATTCAAGAGATTAAGCAAATACCATGAAAATCATTCTTGGAAATGACAATCTCCAATCTCACCAGAATGCTTCAGTGATAGTCTCAAAGAGCAATGAAATAACTCATCGGATTCATAATTACACCAGTAGCATGCAAAAGAATTTGTCGCACCACTACATCAACTGGACAGGGGTGTTCGGTGCTATTTGTTGTTGGTCTTCTTTTTACCCAGGAAAATACCAGCAGAGCGGGTAGGTCAGGGCTGGCACTGTAGGCCTCTCAGACATTTCAGTGTCTGCAGAATCATCCGGTGCCACCCGTGGAGCAACATTCAGTTCACAGGAGTTTTCAGTAGGAAGTTCTCTGCTGGGGATGGGCCTCGCAACAGCCCTGGCCCCAGTTTGGGTTTTCTGGACAACTTCTGAAGGAGTCAGTCTGTCACTTCCAGAGCACGTTTGTGTCTCCCCTTTCCTCCAGTCTTTGAGATTTCACGGTCTTCTTGAGTGGTGAAGAAGAAACCACATGCTAGTTTAGACTACAGATGCAATAATTTCTAGCATGAGGAAAAGCTACTCTTTTATTTTCTTCCACTTATATTCCGATAACTCCTAAGTCCTTAAAGAATTAGATGGTCAGCGAGTGAACCCTTCCTGAGAAAGGTAAGCAAAGGGTGTTGTGTCTTCCCACTTTCTGTAGCAAGGAAAAAAGGCAAGTTCTGCAGACTATTTGATAGTCTCTCCGTTGGAAGCAAGTAGCAGAACCCATGGGATGGGTGGTGGTTTCTTGCTGTTCATCACAAAATGAGATTGTGCTGTTAGTGTAGAAGCCAAGCAAATAAAGAAGCCTAGCAAGTCACCCTCTAAAAGCATTTCAGTGTAGTACGGCAAGCAAGCTTCAAATTATTTGTTAGCATTGATGAGCTGAGTTCACCAAAAAGGCTACAGGAATTAGCAGAAGACAATCCTTGGGGAAGTGTTGCCTTTGAGATCTTTGTTGCCTTTGGATTGACCAGTAACATGGTGGCTGGGGTCAGTAGCAGCAATTGGGACAGAAACTTCCTCTGTCCACTGACTCAGCTGCTGGGAACTCTATATGGAGATGTCATGAAGTCAAAAAATGTAGCACTAAATTTCAAGATCTTACAGTAGGGATTGTTAAATCTGTTTGGCATAGAAACATAATTGTGTCCTATAACATTCCCTGAACTCTGTTTTAACTAAAACCACAAGTGATACTGCCTGTGATAGACCAGAAACATGAAACATCTGACGTATGTACAGATCTTGTATTTCATAGTTGGTGTAATCCTACCAGAGAAGTTGGGTAGACCTGAGCCCCTCACACTCTTCTCCTGTGAGAAGACACATCAGTCAATCTTTTTCCTCTGGTTTCTAAAGACAAAAGGCTTCAAGAAAGTACAGACAGCTTTGATGTCAGACTTCTCCAGTATACCTGCCTCTGTTTCATACCAAAATAACGAATCACAAAAAAGGCAGAACTGAAAGTTTGTGAGTTCTATTGCAAAAGTGTATTTCACTCAAAATAAGTGGGTTTTGTTTTGTTTTTAAAGACTTGAAAAAATCTGTAAAGAGACAACATAAAGTAATTTCATTTAGCTAAATTTGGGTATTGATTTACTTGTGAGAGACAAATGATGAAGAAACTTTATGTGATGGAATATAACAAAATATAGATATTTTTCTATATAGAATATAGAAAAAGTATCTTTTCATCTGGAAGAGCAGTTCTTTTGTTTCAACTTTTAAAACACTTTTAATGTTGTAACTAGTAGTTTATATGCAGGTAGGTAGTTAGAAAGTTGTTTTATACAAATGGGCAACATTTACTGTGCAAAGCATCTCAGAGACCATTCTGCCTAGATACTGAAAAAAGGCACGTAGTGTCAAGACAGGGGTAGACTCCAATAATTTTTTTGAAATCTTCCTTTTATTCTACAGGGAAATTGGTCTTTGAAGAGATTCAAAATGGACCGCCAAGGTGTGACTCAAGTGTTGTCCCGCTTGTCTTATATATCTGCTCTGGGAATGATGACTCGAATCTCTTCTCAGTTTGAAAAGACAAGGAAAGTGAGTGGTCCTCGGTCACTGCAGCCGTCTCAGTGGGGGATGCTCTGCCCATCTGACACTCCTGAAGGAGAGGTGAGCAACTTCTATTTTGCTTTCAGTATTTCCTGTCCTGGGGAACGGAGACACCATTTATTTTGAAGCAAGTGGTCCTCCATCAGAGGAAGAATTCTGACGAGGAGGTTTCTGGAGAGATAAAGTTGTCATCAGCCTGATGGTACAACGTGTGTGTCTCCTCACATCCTGGTCCTCATTATATTGCATTTTTTTTCTCCTACATGAGTAGACTGACTGGAAACTGTTCAGAAGTCATTTGGCTGTGTGAGAATGACACAAAGTTTCCCATTTTTGCAGCATTCTTGCTCTCTTCTGGTCAGGACAGGAAGAGAGGAGTCCTGAACACTTATCCTTTTGTTCTGTAATAAATGTTCTGTTTTGGAATTGCAGCAGCAACCTACAATTTTTCAAGAAACATGTATTAATATTACAGAAACAGCTTTAGCCTTTACCTTGAGGACAAAAAAACCTTTGTATGTTTTCCTTAAAAGACATCATCCAGCTATTGCAACCAAACGATTGATGTTTTTCTAGTTTTCTAGTTTTTCTTTTACTTTTTTTTTTTTTTCCTGAGCAGAAAGTGCTGGAGGAGCTCTGAACTTTCTGGCATAAATACGTAATCAATATGAGCTAGTCTTATTAGGCAGCTGAAATAAAATTGCACCATATAAGATACTTGGATATTTTTCATTTTAAAATGTTAAAGTTTGTGTTAGAACATATTGGATATCTAGCAAATGGGTAAATAGGCTGATTTTGCATTTCCATTATGCTTCCAAGTAGCTGTTGCTTTGAAGAGAGAAATACTGAGTTATACATGGTTGGATAACTTTAAGAATTACAACTTCATCACTTATATTTTTTACTATTTTGTAAATGCTAAAACATTTCAGTGTGATATAGAAAATTCTTCCTTTCTTCCTTTCTAATGTTAAGTGAAATTAATTTGTTTCATTTCTTTCACTTCATACTTAGACTTTTTTGGTTGTTTATAAGCACAGTTTTGTAAGAAAAAAAATATGTATAGTATTAACACTTTGGAATAAAATGGATAAAAGGTGTATTTTTTTTTAATTTTAGGCTTGTGGTTTGGTTAAAAACCTTGCCCTCATGACTCACATTACTACGGATATGGAAGATGGCCCGATTATTAAATTAGCCAGTAATCTTGGAGTTGAAGATGTCAACTTGCTCTGTGGTGAAGAACTTTCCTATCCCAATGTGTTCCTTGTTTTCCTTAATGGTATGTATTATAACTTTTCAGCAGTCTGACTCTGATTTGTTGCTGACGGAGGGTTGGGCTTCGGAAATCCTCCCAACTATTTTGGAACACAGTCAACCGCAGATGCTGTTTTCCATGTGTAGATAAATTCATCTGTAAATATTTTAATAACTTAAATTTACAAATTCAGAGCTTCATTCACAGAAAGTATTTAATTTTACTGTGATCTTCATGTATTTTTATATATATTCATGCAAGAGCCTTTAAAAACAGAAAGGAAGCATCAGTTGTTTGCAAAGTTCAGCAATGCTGTTCTCTTTAAAACTACCATGTAAAGGGCAACTTGCTTTATGAATGATTAGAAAAAATTAGACCTTGGAAAACAGGCCTCTTTGCTTTGTTGAAGGGATGATTTGCAAATGTGTTTGGCATCTGCACGCTTATGTTCCTTTTACAACTGATCTTTTAGTGTTTCTAAATCAACAGGTACTATGATATCAGATTTCAAAACACTGATGTTTTAAAAACTACAACTCTGATTTAAAAATAGCCTTTTGTCAACAGCATCTGCTTCCAGGGACTGATATTTAATGTCTGTCACCATGAATAAGTTCTCCGTTTACCTTTGAATTAAACAGCAGTTGTTCTTCAGTCCTGCCTTTTCCCAGTAACATAAAAGGAACGCTTGACCAAGCTGCATTCCTTTCCTCTGCTTTTCTGTAGCAGTACGTTAAAGATGAGGTTCAGTGAAACCACATGCACACTTTTCTGTCTTGTTTTATGGCCCAAAGTGGAGTGCAGAGCAGAAATATTGGACTTTTCCTTCACAAGTTCAGTCTGTGGTATGGAACAAGATAGTTATATTCCCAAATGTAGGTGAACTAGTACTGAGACAAAACAGTTCACTGTCCAGTCTCCTAGTTTGTGGGTTTAATTCGTAAAAAATGTCAGGCTTGTGGATGCTTGACTTGGTTCTGGTTTAAACTTGTGACCTAAAAGGGCAGAAAATGTGTTAAGTACAAATCCTTTAAGTTATAAAGACCTTTGTATTTTCTTATAAACTCCATAAACTATTGTGCTTTGTCTCCTCCTTTAAAGTTTTGTTTAAAATGCTACCATACTTATTTTTATTTTATATATTAAGATTACTTTGGTCAGGTGACTCTTTAAATTAATTTTACTCTCTTTTTTGTTCATCATGCATCAGAATACTTAAGTATGTGCTAAAGTGCCCTGCTAAGATAGCAATAGCTTGTTGAGCTAAGTTCCTGAAGGTAGGAATTCTGGTGCTGTTGTGAGCAATCACATGTATCAGAAATATCAGGTCTTTTCTAAAGGCAGCAGGACAGTTCCTTGGTGCGTTCTTGGAAACCTTGGATCCGTTTCAATACAGGTGAAATTGCAGCCTTCAGAAGCGTTGTTTGCTTGTACACTAATTGGTGAATGGGCACCTGAGCAGGCACATGTTTGAAGAAAGCTGAATGAAACACATTGTTTGGTTTCTGAAGCTATTTGGAGGCAAACAGATAGATGATCTGTGAAAATCTGACACTTTTTCTTAAGTTTACTGAGAGAAAAAAAGAAGCCTATTCTTATTAATGTCAGAAAAGGGAAATTTTATGAAAACTCTTATTTGCAAGAAGCCGGAAGTACTTCTATGCGTGCTAGACGTGATCAGAATTTGTAAGTAGAGTTTTGGAAATGCAAAGAACGGACCACGAATTTGTTCACTTTCCGAATAGGTAACATCCTTGGTGTCATACGTGATCATCAGAAGCTAGTCAACACATTTCGGATAATGCGTCGAGCGGGTTATATCAATGAATTCGTCTCTATCTCTACGAATCTTTCAGACAGATGTGTCTACATTTCCTCTGATGGAGGGAGATTGTGCAGGTAAACATCTTGTCAGAATTGTCCCACTAGTGAACTTACTATAAACATTGTTTTGTGCACTGCAAATACACTGGGCTAAGACTTTCACAAGTATGGATTTAAGCAAATTCAGTAGGACCTGAGCATCTCTTTTTTCTGTAAATAGCCCTCACTCAAAACAAACAGATCTGAGAAACATATTATACAGTCAAGTGACTTAAAAGAAGGACAAATAAATCCATTTTATTTGTAAACGAGAGTCANAAAAAAAAAAAAAAGGGAGGATTAAAATCAACCAGATTGGCAACTGTAGTAATATCCACTGTCCTTGAACGGGTTTTTTGCTTCCTGTGAAGCAAGACACAAGCAGCCACTTGCCTGAAATCCCATGGATGTGATATCACATGTTGGAATGAGAAGCTGCTCTTTGTCTTCAAGGGCCTTTAATTCTGGCGCAAAACTTTCTCGGATGTGTATACCTATTTGCTATAATACCAAGAATCTCACAACTTTGATTTATTTCATTTCTCACCCTTAGCAGGCAGGGAATTCAGTAAACCTAGGAGGGAGGTCTCCACCTTCAGGTGCTTATGCTCTTTATCAGACAGAGAAAGTGCCCGAATAACAGTCATGTCAGGGAGGAAAGCAAAAGTAATTGGGTGGCTAAAATGAGAAGGGGTGGAACATAACAATATTTTGAGACAGAAAGTCAGGTTGATTTATATTAAAGGCTAGAGACTCCAGTCAGATTATGGTAGCGCTATGCTGGCTATTTGCAAGTAAAACATCTCCAGGCCCAAGTAATCAGCCTAAAGAACAAGGCATAGAAGGTGAACAAAGCAGAGATTGGGAGAGGCAGAATTATTTGGTAAATATATGGATATTTTTGCATTGACTAGCTATGTGAACATTTTGTGTGCACTTTAAAGAAGCAGCAGCCACAACTACAGTTGGCATTCCACCTTATTCAGTAATTGAATCTCGGAGCATGTTGAATGCAGTTTGAGGCATGCTAGAGGCTCCAAAACAGTAGATATACAAACCATCATTTGATCGTACCTGATCAAGAGATCAAAAATAAGGGCATATTCAGTGGCAGAGAAATCACTTTTCCAGTCAGGACTAATATTGGCCATTCTGCAGGTTTGGAGATGCAGCAAAACTTCCGATTTATGAAATAAAGACAAGTGAAATCATGCGGATTTCCAGGAGTTTACCAAGTTTGCTTTGTGGCACCTCCCACCCTGCAATTGTTCAGATACCCCTATTAACCATTTAAAAGTGCTCATTAGTCTTCAAACAGTTATTTAGACTTCAGAGTGGACTCCACAAGTACCTTGTAACTATTTGCTGCTCTTTATATTAGAGCAACTTGTCCAAATAGCAACACTCCTTGACGTTTCATTCTTGCATGCCATCCTTTGTGTTAGTGTTTTCTTGCGGTCAGGAAGCCTTCAGAGATCCTTGTGCTGTTGAAATTTATGGATTCATGTAGGTCACCCATAGTAAATTCCTGTACTTTACATCATATAGGTAACAGCAAAATACATTCTTGCATGTGGACACTTGAGCACAAACTGGTCACTCAGTGTTGTATGAAATCCCTGCGATATCCATAGAACTTCATGCTGTTCTTAGCTTGGTAGATTGGGAAATCTTAAATCTTTTAAAGCCATCAACAAATTGTATAGGTGAAACTCATAAAATGTTAGTTTAAAGATTTAGAGGAGGGAGAAAAGGCTTTCTTCTCAAAATCAAAATCTTAATTATTCTTGTACACTTTTTGGGTACTTCATAGACCATTTGTCAGCTCGGGATATTTCAGTTAAAGGCACACAAATTTTGAAAGTGGTCTATGAAATAGATTGTGTGTGGGCAGGGTTCTCAATGTAAGTATAAATCAAGTTACCTGCTTAAGTATTTGCTATGATAATCCTTTTTTTTAAATTTATTTTTTTAATTGTAGACCCTACATAATTGTTAAGAAGCAAAAACCTGCAGTTACAAACAAGCATATGGAAGAACTGGCTCAGGGATACAGGTACGCAGTTCAAAGAGACCGTATTCATTTTCACATCTGTCTGTAAATACTGTGTGGAAATACTTTGGTCAGTCAGTATTTCGCTATCTTGGGGTTAGCTATGTAGAGGAAAACTCTACTCTCATATATAAATTAATAATCTGTATAGTGAAGGTTTTCTCTTTAAGTCAAATTAAGTCTGGTCTTCTTATTTTGTTCCTGCTATGAAATTGGGTGATTATACAGAATAAATATATCTCACTTTCTCCTCTTTCTCTAAGTGGAAGGCCTGAGGCAGTATCGCCCTTTGCATGGATGAAAAGGCAAACACTTCAAAGGAAAACAAACTTGACCACCCTAAACCAGGCACATTCAGAATCAGTTTTGAAATTACTTGCAAATTCTTAGTTTGGATGTTTTAAAAAACACACACAAACCCATTTAAATTTAGCTTTCACTAAATTTTGCAAAACCGTCACAAAAGCTTACTAGATTACTCTTATACTTGCCTACATTTATAGTGGTGAGTACATACAGGAAGATTTCATTTAGGTATTCAAATAAGTAACATTGCTCAGTCGGACTGTCTGAAGGAGGAATGGTCAAGGGGATTAATTTTAAAAAATTAAGTTTTCTTTAAATGTGTAAAAAGCACAGTATCTCTCTAGTTTAACTTCTACACACTACATTCCTTCAATATATGTATTATGTAGTTCTATTTTTGCAGAAATATAAGACAAGACAGTACTTCTGGTGTAATCTGTTAATTTAACTGTAGGAATTTTGAAGACTTCTTGCATGAAGGCCTTGTTGAATATTTGGATGTGAATGAAGAAAATGACTGTAACATTGCACTGTATGAACATACGATTAATAAGTAAGTATGCATTCAGACTAAACACTGCTAGAGGAACAACTCATCGGGTGACTGTGAAATGTGAGCATGTTAATAATGTTACTGTTTTCACACATACACACTGCTGCCTTGCTGATGGTTGAAACAGCTCCAGATGAAAGGTAAAGAAAGAAATCTCGTTACATACATCCTAAATTATCCATGGGATAGTTACAAAAAGTGGTTTAGGTTTTGGGAGATCTCTTCCTGCTTCTAACTCTTGAAAAAATACTTAAAGGTATATAGTTTGTTTATCTGGATGTGACATTTTTTTTTCCTAATCATTTGGCTGTCCAACATAAGTAATTTTATGCAATAGGAATCCAGAAGTAAAATGTTTCCACATGTTAAAGGATGATCTTAGCATGTCATGATTGTCATTTGGAAAAATCTCTCTCTCTTATGGCCCTAGAGGGACCCTGGACAACCAGCTTACACTAGGTGTCTGAAATACTGGAATGAGACCTTCCTTTTGACTTTTGGATGTATAATAGGCTCTGATAAAAGTGTTTGTATCATTCTGTGTATTCTTTACCACGTATGTTAAACTCATTCCTGGTATGTGATTTTCATTTAGAAAGGTTTCTGGATTCATAGTGCTTTCCATATATAGGAAGGATCTGGTGCTTTTTTTGTTGTTGTTGTGTCTTGTGACTATGATTAAAGAGCCCACATTAATGGAAGAATTCTTTTAAATTTTTAAGTTGTCCTATCGTTATACGTTTTTCTAATGTTTCTCTGACAATATCCTGTCAGCTGCATATAAGATGTTAGAAGTTATCTCCATGAAATGGTTGATTTATGCAGGAAGTGCTTTTTCTGAGCCTTCTGTCCTGGTCAAGTACTCATGGAAGCCAATAGAAACACATCATTGATTTCAGTGGAGACCTTCAGTTATCTTTAACCTTTTGCATTAACTCTGCTAATTAAATTGTATTGCTCCTGCCCAGGCTTTTGAAGACTTATCACTTTAAGAAATTACTCTTGCATGCTCTTGGCTGGCTTCTATATACGCGAGCAAAGAAAAGCACACACGATTGCTGTCATTTGTGCCAGAATTGAATAACTTCTGTGAAGCACCAGAGCTGAAAAGTTTAAGTTACAGGACACCTGACTCAGCTAGGAAGATTAATGGGAGCATATCACATGAAATCACTGTTTAGTCAAAAATAGGAGGAGACAGTGAACTTCCAGTGAACTAGTGTGAGGAAATGACTCTGTGACAACTGCCAAGAAGTTTGGGAGCTCCTTGTGTTGTCCATCAACTTGTTTTGAGTTTAGCTTCGGTGCTTGTAGCAAATAGTGCCTTCAAGTATCTGAGCTTGCACCATATGAGCATATCGCTCCTTGTGCTTAGTAATTATATTCCCCACATCCTGCATAGTTGATTTGTGTGCCCCCTTCCCCCAGCTGATCATCTTGCATTTTAAATGGTGTGACCATGTTGGTACAACTTGTTCTGGTAATACAAGGGATACAATCCACTATTGTGAAGTATCCATTAACATTCCTGCTTTTGTAATGTAGGCTTCTTTTAGCTACAGTATCCTCTCTTTACCTTTCCAATCCAATTAGGGGTTTATTCTTGGGAGGATTTGACTCTATTTAATGCATTCAATTTCTTCCTTACCCATTTGTAACTCTGACTTCCAAACTCACGAGGTTGCCTTCTTTTCTTGGGCCCATTTCTGGCAGTGGCATTTTGACTTGCAGAAGTTGAACTGCTCTGTGAAGTTTGAAGGTCTCTCATTAGCACTGTGGAATACTTCATAAGACACGAGCATCTGCATGTGTTTCATCTTCTTTGGTTGAAATAGGATTGACCTAAATGGAAAAGTACTTGTGTTGAATCCCCTGTCTGAAAATGTATATGTAGTTTGATGCACTAGTACCTTCTGGAGAAATTAGCTAACTTCACTGTGAGTAAATCCTCTTGTTGTAAAAAGTCTCTTGTTGCATTGTTTGAGAAGTGTCAGGACTTCTGCGAAGTTCTGCAGAATGGGGGAGCAGTTTGTGCTTTAAATTCGCTACTGGCTCTTGGGACCATTTTGCAATTATTTGACTGCAACTGGAATTCTACCATTCACATTTTCTTCAGACGGGCTTCAATTAACATAGCTCCTTTTTATTGAGTCGAGAAAATAGTGCCTGTCCTCTGGCCAGCGGGTGATTTTTAGGTTGCTCAAGCATATTTATGATTCATAAAGATTTCTGGGACTGATAGATAATTTCACTAGGCTTGCCCCTCAGGGTTTCCAGATTTTTTTCAGTTTTCAGATTTCAATTTTTCCAGTAGTACACACATTGTTTATGTAAGTTTCTGCTGCTCCTTGTCTTCAGTCTGTATGTATCTGTGGGTAATTCCTCAGCCTTTTTGAGCTTGTTATGCTTTGCTGTCTTTTAAGTGTTACCATAATAAAGATTTTTCCAGTCATTTCCGTTGC
Source organism: Pampusana beccarii (assembly GCA_013399365.1). Classification (NCBI taxonomy): domain Eukaryota; kingdom Metazoa; phylum Chordata; class Aves; order Columbiformes; family Columbidae; genus Pampusana; species Pampusana beccarii. Next base: position 154,171 of record VWYH01004173.1, on the reverse strand, counting down.
AAGGTTTTAACTTTAAGTAATCAAGTAACTTGCTTAACTAATTTAAAAAAATCTTCCAAAATAGTTCCAAGAGAAGTCCTACATTAAAGATGGAGTTTTCAGAATGTCGTGGTTTTAGGTGTGTGGGAGAAGCAATGTATGCCTAAACCCAAACTCTGTGTAATAACTCCAGCACTTTGTGAAAGATAGCTTTGGATAGGTTTAGTTATAATTGTCTTTATTTCAAAGTTCTCCATTTCCTAGTTACTAATCTTGATTTTAAAAGCCGATCTGCTTCAGCCAAGCTTTATTGTACTCTCCATCCTTACTTATTAGTCACTCCACTTGCCTCCCAATGCATGCTATGATTTAATTGTCTTTACTGGTTGTGGGCTTTCTCCTCTGAAGCTCGTGCCAGGTAGAACGCATTTTGTTATCTCTCAATCTTTACTCCTTCTCTCTCTCTCTTTTTATTTCTCATCAATACTGCCTTTTAACAACACAATGACTTCCAAAATATTTGCAGAGCTTTACAAAAGGTGTTTTGTTATGCAGTATCAGCCGTAGCACTGGATGTGGTTTGGACGCAGATGTTTTCCCTCTAACTGATATTATATAACTGACCATGGAAAACTACACTTTTCTTTTTTTCAATACCTGAATCTGCCTTGTTCTTCCTTTCTCCACCTCCCCAGTGGATTTCTAGATCTCTGAGACTGGTAATTTGATGCAGAGGACTCTCATTACATGAGAAGACATTCCTTAAGGCATTTTGGGTCTTACTATGTAAACTGATGTTTTATTGTCCTACTGAGCTCCCTCAGGTTGTCGTTATCTGAAAGCTTTTTCTCCATGATGGAAATTCATAAACCCTCATTTATTTTTCCTTCATTTCTTTTCATGTGGAAACACTTAAAGCCAAAAGAAAGTTAAAAAAAAAAATCCCGTAGTGAATGCGTATTTTGATGTCCTGCTGACTTACATTTTCCTGAACAGAATTGAATTGAAGTATTATGAGATACTACTAAATTAAATAAGTTCTAGTTAAGGTGTTTGTTCACAAGGATGCTATAATTGGTACTCTTTCTTTTAAGAGATACAACGCATTTGGAGATTGAGCCTTTCACGCTTCTTGGTGTCTGTGCTGGGCTGATTCCGTATCCTCACCACAACCAGTCCCCAAGAAACACTTATCAGTGTGCCATGGGGAAACAAGCAATGGGTAAGATTCTTTTAGTTCCCTTTTGGAGTGTTATGTAGTTTTTGAAGCCATGTAGCAGAAGTGAGAAAAGAGATAAATTCTTTCTTTCGTCGTTCATGTGAAGGCTTTGCTAGGAAGAGGAAAAGAGCACTTCTTTAGCTTAGAGAAATAAAGAATTTACCTCTAAAAGTTGTAAAAATTAAAATGAAAAAATTACCCGTCAGTTTTACTTAATGGGGACTATATCTGCAGGTCTTAATACTTAAAAGAAAAATTGGAGAAACAGGACCTGTTGTTGTTTGTTGGGTTTTTTCTTTGATAATCGTCATGACTTCGAGTTTTCAGCATAGCTGCAGGATTGGCAGAGTGGGCTTTTTTTCCTCTTTATGCTGTGATGTGCTGTGGGTTTCCAGACAAAAAGAGTTAAAAAGTGCTTTCACAGAGCACAGAGAGAGGAGAATTTCCCTTAATAGTCAAGTAATTGCCCTAAAAATAAGTAAATAGTTACAGTGACATTAGAGAATAAGAGGAATCAAAATGTGAAAGGTAGTGCGTAGTTACTTGAACACTTCCTGCACTAGTAGTTTAAATTTTTGGCTTTTTCTGTTTTGGATGAAGATGGCAAAGCATGACTTCTCAGCAAAACGACTGAAACAAAATTAGTTTCCTGATCACTTAATAATTCTTTTTACAAGTGTGATAGCCGATCATTAAAAACCAAGCGTTTCGTAAATTTGCTATTGTGGGTAATTGACACTAGGTAAGTTTTAATCCTTCCTTTAGTACACAGCTAAATGAGCATTAAAGCATCCAAGTCATATGGCCCGTGATCAAGACAGAGCGAGTCCCGAGAAGAACCCGACGAGTGGTACATCAATTGGGACAGCCGCATTCAGACTTGTGCCGTACATGCCAGTTTTATGTCCTTGCATTGATGGCTTGCTTGCAAGTTGAGAGCTACAGTAGAACAGCTCTGTGTCCTGAAAAAACTAACACTTCTGTTGGGTTTACCAAACCATTTGTTTTGTGCTGTGTGTTCGAAACTGAAACACTGCTCCTTTTATGAGACTTCTCCAGCGGAATTAATAGCAAAGTAACTGCCTTGTGCTGAGCTGTCATGTTCAGCACATCAAAATAGAAGAAAATAGCAACAGATGCGTGTCCTCCCTTTAAATTTATATTTAAAAAAAAGAAAAAATTAAAGAGGAGCAATGCAATCTTTTTCCTTACAGTTCTCCCCCATGCCATTATCTTTCCCCCACCCCCGAGTCTCTATTTTATGACTATTAGTCTCAGAAGGTTTGGTTAGTTACCACACACAGTTAAGCAGGATCAGTGTGTACAGAAAGCCAATTCAGTATCTGTGGAGTTCTTTTGTAGTTTTCTGTGTGAAGGTTTTTTTCCCGTTTTGTTTTGAGTGTCATTTGCAATTCATTGTCTGTGTTTTCTGAGGTTGGTGTATTCAGCTGCTTTGACCCTAGGTCTTGCACATTTAGCTCCTTGGATACAATCCTCTGACGTTCCTGCTGACGCTAGGAACACAAAAGCCATTGAATATCTTGAGCAATAAAAAAAAGCTTTTGTTTCGGTTTGTTATGACAAAACACCTGACTCAAAGAATAAGCAGCTAGATAAAAGTACATTTTAAAAGTTGGCACATGACCCGAGCTATATTTTGCTCTGCCTGAAGTATCTGCAAACACCTGAAGCTTTTTCTAATAACTGCTTAAAAAAAAAAGCCACCGTAAGTGGCAAGATGTAGGAGCAAAAAAGATTTTTCTCTACACTTTTTGATCAAATGACACCTAGAGAATATTCCTGAAACATCACACATATTTTTTTTCTGTTCGTGCTTATGAAGAGATGTGATGTAGTGTTTCAAACCCTCACCTTTAAGTAACCATCCACCCTTCTTGTTTCTTTTCCTGTCCTGAAATTGCAGAGCAGCTTCTGTCATGTGGAAAGTCTCATGTCCAAGTCCACTGTGTCGCTCCCTTGCCTGTCAAAACCCTTGGGGGTACAGAGGGAGCCCCAAGGGTTTAGCCTGGGAAGGGAAGGACTTGTACTTCTCAACACTGACCCTCTCTGAACAAGTCACAGGGCTGTGCCAGCATCTTTGGACAGTCTGTGCCCTTTTTTAAGCAACATCAAGCTAGGGAAAGGTGTGAAAGCACGAGTAAATGGAGGATGAACATCAGAGCTTGCAATGGGGTCTGCAATCCAGTATCTCTGACAAGCATTAGGTATTAAAATATTAATATTTCCATAGGATAACATGAAACGTCCAGAAAAATACCCCACTTTCATGGGCAGAATGAGTTATCTTGCTGGAGGTCTAGGGCTGCACTTAGTGAGCAAACTGGATTTCAGTGAAATTAAATTGAAATGAAATCCCTCTATTTTGGCATAGATAATTTGCCATATGTTGCAGGTTGAACTAAGACTGAGGGGAAGTTATGGGTAGGTAGCAAATACAACAGCAGCTGCAAGGACCCCAGCTGAACATTGACATTTCAGTGCAAAGTTAACAGTTGTATCTTAACATCCGGGAAGTTTTAAGACTGAAATACAAGAGTCTGTACTGTTTGCATTCCATGTGTTACTAAAATAACATTTAAGAGGATCAAAGGATCCTACAATTAGAGAAATAGTTTTCAATGGAGCTTTTCAGTTCCATCAAGACATAGAAAATCAGTCCGTTTTACACACGATACCTCTGCAGCTGTGAAGCGTTGTATAAAAGCCTAGTGTAAGAACTGAAAACCCACCATACTGCACACGCGCGGCTGTGGAAGCGGCAGTGCGGGTACCCAAAGCGAGCTGTGCGCCCCCACAGCCCAGCCGTGCTCTGCAGTTCCAACCCAAATGTCGTAACGCGAGTCTTGAGTTAGGAGAGGAGGCTTGGGTGTTAATTTTAACCTGTGGAAGAGTGGAAAGTATTCGAGGGGAGGGTGGTAGGTGGGCGAGAGCTTTGTGTTGCAGCAGCACAGATTTCGAAGAATATTACAAAAGAACCCTCTTACTGTATTGTGTGCGTTCTGCTTTGCTTCCGTGCAATAGCAAAGTCCTTGGTTTGCTGCTTCGCCTTGTGCTGTAACCAGCTGAACGTGTTAAAATTGAATTGAGAAGACACATTGTGCTTCAAGGAACCAAGCGCTGGGGGTGGTTGTGTTTTGGCAGTTCTGAAAGGCTTGTTGGTAGGCTGAGCGCTAAAGCGCTCCCAAATTTTGTACGGCCAGCCTGTTGGCAGAGGATCGAAACGAACGTCAAAGCGAAACCAGATGTTGCTGGTCATCGCAGCTGGACCTGGGTGCTCTGTGGCCGGGGCTCGGTTCTGCCGCTGCTCTTTGAGGAGCAGGATTTGTGCTCTGTGACACCGTGTCTGTTTGCCAGCTCTTCTCTCCCTAGTAGCAGGCACAGAGGTGCCGAGACAGAAATGAGCCAGGCGCCTTCTTCCAGTTTACCTATAATCTTTTAAACTGGCTTTTTAATCTGTCTACGGTTAAAAGAATATTTCAAGTGCTGAACATCCAGATTGTTTAATACATGTGCTGTGAAAATCTCTCTGAGCCGAGTTGGAGCCCCTTCCACAAGGTTCAGTACAGAATTTAAAAATTGTATTCCTTTCTCTTGTTGGTTTGCGCTCATATAAAAAGACAGAATAGTAGAAAATCCGTGGTGAAATCAGTACAGAAATTCTTTTCTTGGCATGCACAATAATAGCTCTTTTGCTGCATATCTTAAGTAGATTGATTTCTGTATCTTTGTTGTACAGTTAAATGTTGCTGTAAGTAATACACCAAAGAATTGGATAAATCCTTATTTTAGCTGGCTATTTGTTTTGGTGAGTTCTCAAAACTTTGTGCATCAGAATAATATACTGTTTATGCTAAATATCAACAGATAGCATTTTTATAGAGATTACTTCACACTGAAGAATGATCAAATGATACTTTAAAAGACAAAAAAAAGAACTTATCAGGAAATGGTAAAAAGGAGAGAATGCACACATGCATTCCTAATGTACCAAGCACTGAGAAAAAGCAAGAAAATGATCTTTGTTGTATCTAGGTCAGCCCTGTGTGTTTTGCTTTAAACAAGGCTAATTACCAATGAAAAAAATTGGTTCTTGCTGTTGGGGTAATTATAAATGTGGGTCATTGTGCGCAGGGTTTGTTATGGCAAAGTTTAATTATACTTTACTTTTGCTTGGCTGTTTGGCTGAAGCAAACAAGGGCTCTGTTCTTTCAGAGAGAAAACAGAAATAAAGCTCGTGGCTTCCTTCATTTCAGTGCCCACACAGAGGTCTCGTCCCAACACACCAGTCCTCAAAAGAAGAGAGCTGCTGCTTAATTTTAAATAAGCACAGTGTGGTTTAAGACTGTGGTTTATTAGACCAGTCTGGAGAAGGCATCATTTGTATAACCTTTAAATGATAGCAATTAGGACAAATATTGCTGATGTATGGCATGATTTTTGGCTGATTTATTTCACTTTTGGTCTTTAATCATTCTCTAGCCAGTTTCTTGCCTGCTAGGATATATATCATTGATATGTATGCATACATTTTGCATTTGATGTGACACAGCATTCAGCTCCCGAAGAACTGCCTGAATACAGTCTATCATTGAGGCTCAAAATCTCAGTAGTATCAGTAGCTCATGGCTCCTGGTCTGATACAAACAATTACAGTTCCGTTACGCTTATCTGAACCTCTGACAAAAATATCAACTTTGAAATATGTGAAGCGTCTGAGAGAGAAATAATTTGCATTACCTGAAATATGTAAAATTGTCATCTGTAATCCTTGTTATATAGGGGATTTCTACAGATTGTTACTGGGCATAAAGGACAAGTTTAGCAATGACCAGGTGCTCCAGACTTCATCCCATCTTAGCATCCCTGACCAGTGATCCATAGCAGGTTTAGCACGTAAGCGTCTCAGAGGAGGAAAAAATTGCAAGCATTTCAAATGTGGAAATTGGCATGGGATACTCAGGAGAAGATTTCCCTCAACAACAGGAAAATGTACCTATCCATAAAACTCTTAGGATGAGCTCTACAGCAGACAAGCTATCCCGAAAGCACACAGGTTATTCATTCTAGGTGCAGACGGAAAAAAAATGACCTAAACCTCTGAAGTTTTAAATTTGGAAGTAGATTTTCCTAGCTATATAGTGGGAAGACCAGTTTGTTTATCAAAGTACAATGAAAACAATGTCTAATACTTAGGGTAAGAGAATATCAGAAGTAATAGGGCCTTCGGGTGGTGAGCCCTGCAGGGGCAACTGGAAGCATCTTCAGCGTTGATGAGTCCAGGCCCTACCAGCTTGCTTCTTACTGGAGACAGAAAAGACTGCTCAGGGATAATTAATTGCCTTCTCCAAAAAGACAACAGAAAGTCAACTGCTCAAAAGCAAGAGACAAGCAGAGTCTGTCAACTCTACAAGATCTTCCTCACTGTTTGAAAATGCTGGGCCTGTGACTTCAAAGCCACTTTCTAGAACCAAAGAAAGGCCGAGCGTGCGAGAGACGGTTAAAACAGTTTATTTTCAGACAGTATCTGTTGAGTTCCTTGTTCTTGTCCTTGGGAAGGGTAGACCTGTGGTGATTTAGGAGAGGGAGCTTAGTGCCAAGGACAGGGTAGGTCTTCGGAACCAGCATGATGCTGCCTGGTTTTAGATATTTGATTTTCTAGACGTTTTCTTTAAATGCAGGAATTTGGAAATTGCAAGTAGATGCACACAAAAGTTGAGGCTGGCCTCCCTTAAGAGCAGATTGGTGTTCAGCTGCACTGTATTCTGCCTATGTCAAGTCTTCATTATACACTGACTGCTTTGACCTTTCCTTGAAAGCAGCCAGCCTCTGAAATTGCAGGAGAAAATGGAAAGGTTTTGAAAGACTTATCCCTTAAGTACAAGTACTACAGAATATTTAGTGCTTAAAACTTTAGAACTTTAACTTCTCAGACTATAATTTCTTAATTGCTTAGAGACATAGCATAGTCCTGGTACAGCAAACTCTAATAACATACGATTGCCTTAACTTTTGTTCTGCTACACAACAGTTTATGTTTCCCTGCTGGGTGTTAATTATTTTTTCCCTCAGATTTCAGAAGACACTTTGGCAGTCTGATGGGACAGGGCCAAAAATTTCAGTCTCAAGCTGGGAGGTCTATACAAAGGGTTGAATTCTGAACCATAAATTTAAAATTAATTTCATGTAAAAGACAAATATATTGTGAGTGAACTTCTACTGTAGTCCTTCTAGCAATGACGTCTCTAATTTCAGAAAGTAAATCAGTCTTGGCTGCTGCTAACTGTACGCTTTGTTCATGCTTTGTGACATTCTAACACAGGCTGCTGTTGAACTAATTATTGCCCAGAAAAAGGAAGGAAATACGGTGTGGAAGACACAGAGCTTGAGCCACAGTTCCTCTTGAACTCAATGGGAGTCTTTCTGTTGATTCTCATGAAATTTTGGATCAGGTCTATGGAACATAAGTTCAGCCCTCCAAAAAAACCCCAACTTATGGCTATTAGAACAATAAAAGCAAACTTCATGTTTGCGCTGTTATTTGGTGTCGTGATTAAAAACCAGAAATCTTATTTGCATTCAGTCATATAGGAACTGTCTTTGATTTCTTTCGTCGTTGTTGTTCTTTTTGTCTTGATGCTTAGGTTTTCTGTGTTTAAGAAAACATAAATAATTCTTTCTGGAAGTTTAAATTAAGAAGCCACTTACGTCTATTTACATATAATAATGTAAAGTTGTTTTGGTTTGATCTCTTTTATTATTTTTCCCCTTCTTTTAATTATTTCTATTATTAGATGAATTTCCTCAGTTTGTGGTTTTAGTAATTTGTGTTTTGTTAAGTTTTTAGCCGAAACATTTCTAGGAAACTCGCTAATGTTCACACACTTTGTTTTTCTTTTACACACAGGTACTATTGGATACAATCAAAGAAACAGGATAGATACTCTTATGTATCTTCTAGCCTATCCGCAAAAGCCAATGGTAAAAACAAAAACAATTGAACTGATAGATTTTGAGAAACTGCCTGCTGGACAGAATGCCACAGTCGCTGTGATGAGCTACAGCGGCTATGATATTGAAGATGCCCTTGTCCTAAATAAGGCCTCTTTGGACAGAGGTAAGAACCATCAATTCTTTCCCAGTTCTCCAGTGTGTCTCCTAATACAGGTTTTAATAAACTTGTTCTCTTGTGGTGTCATCCTATAATAACTTTTATTGCAGTTATGAACAGTACATGTCCGATTAAGAAATCAAATTCCAAAACTGCTTTGAGTGCTTTTGTTTGTTTTCTGCATGAATAGTTATTGTAATTCCGTGCTTGCAATAGCGTGGTGAAGTTGCCAACATGTGAATCAACTTTGAAGTAAGGATATTATAAGAAAAAACGGGTAACTTTTGGCCTCAAATAAAAAACAGTGAATGGTCTCTTTTTGAAAGTACTTACTTTATGAAAAATGTAAGGTTTTAGATAATCTGTTCTGTGGGGCTTGATTTTTAGATGCTTACCTGAACCATTGTTCATTGCTAACAGATGGGCCTCATTATTTTCAGCAGTAACAAAAGCAATAGTTGAAATTAAACTTTGGAATGTATTTGGGAAAGGGATGGAACGCATGGCAGTTTGTGCCATTGTGAACTTGATTCTCTGAAGGAGCAATAGCAGTATTGCCTGCTTTCTGAGGGAAAATTCTAGTATTGTCTAAAGGAAAATAATGTTTATTCAGAGAGAAGCTAATGACCCACTTCCTTAAAAAACAAAACCAAAAAAACCCCCAAACAAAACAAATAAACCTGTGCAGTGTGTTTTAAGTACTTAAGCACCAGATAGAAGGTAACTAAGTGAAACCTGTGTTTGTGCTGGTCTGGCCTGTCTCATTCCTTCCACAATTCTTCAGAGCTTTATGTTAATGCTGCTGGGGGTTGGAAGAGAGTTGCATAAAAACTCTTCTCTCTCTCTCCTAAATAAATTCCCTAGAGAGAAGACACAGTGCAGTGTGATCAAATTGGTTTTAGTTTCGGGTGGCCAAAATCAGATTCTTCCATGACTTTATTCCCCCCCACACACTCCCTTCCTTCTAGTTGCTAGGCAGCAATAATAGTATTCCTAGACATGTATCTTTGGCATTAATGTCTGCCGCATTTAATTTATGCCTCCTCTTCTGAAACAACAACAGGCATGATTTAAGACTGAATGTTTTCTTTTCTGGTAGACTGGTAACATTTACAGGGAGAGCTGTGGTGCTTGTCAGGAGTTACTTGACGTAATCTAAAGATATAGATGTACTGTATGTGGCCGCAACGATCTTTCAAATGAACTAAAATAACATCGGATTGTTAGAAAGCGTTGTTCTTGGTTGTCTGTAATTCTAAACGTTATGTAAGTGTTCTGTATCGTGGCTAGTTGCTGTACTTGGAGAGAAGTTCCAGAGATGCCACTTTTCTCATCTAAAACCCCAAACAAGCCTATTTCATAACAGTATGTGTAATTCAGAATTCTTTCAGCTGGGAAAAAAGTGAGTAATGAGGTAATTGAAATATGAAACGCTCAATCGGCACTTTCCTGGTAGGCTACCTTGTGCCATCCACAAACGTGAGTAAAAGTTCAGGTTTCTTAGAACTCACAAGAGGAAGAGGTGCTCTTGTCCTGTTACAGTCTCTTCTCCTATGTTACATCTCCCTGCGGAACACCAAAGGTAAGAGAAATTTTTTATTAGTTAGATTATTCATTGTCATTTTTTACACTCTGTAGCTCAGCAGGTGGATCAGCATTCTTGTTTTATTCTGATAATATATTATAAAGCATCTTTGAACCCCTAAGCAGATGAGTTTCTGTTACATTTTAGGTTTTGGAAGATGTCTTGTATATAAGAATGCTAAGTGTACACTGAAGCGTTACACAAATCAGACATTTGATAAAGTTATGGGTCCGATGTTGGATGCAGCTACCCGGAAACCAATCTGGCGCCATGAAATTTTAGATGCTGATGGCATCTGCTCTCCAGGTATGTCAAACTACATGTTTCGGTCATGGCGTGTTCGTCATCTGAGGTAGAAATTAATGTTCTGTTAATATTTCTTGTGCAACTTGTTTTATACTTACTGTTTAGGTTTTTTTTTTTCTTGAAGGTGACAGTATTGTAATGGAAAATGTTAAAATGTTAGTTTCTGAAAGCAGCGCAGAACGAGTCATTGGGGGTTTTTTTTGTGTATGAGAAAATGGAGCTTTATGTTTAAGTAGGAGAGTGTCTTTAACAGTGTGAATCTATTGAAGCATTCGAACTTGTATTCTTCTTCTATCTCCAAACTGACAAACTTTTGATACTGTAGGTTTTTACTGTTTATCTCTCATAAATTCTGTCATTGTTATTTTTTAAGGATAGATTCCTTATGATTTTGATTTCATACATCAAAACCTCCTAGCATGCTTCATGCAGTTGTTTGAGGAAGTAAAACTTTGTGGTTTTAACACTTTAGAAATATGTTTGGGGAGAGATAAGGAAATAAATACAGCTACATTTAGTTATGAGGATAGGTGTATAACTTACCCATGGAAATAAATTTGAGAAAAAATCCTCTCGTACTGTCATCCTTTAACTAGGAAACAGCTTCACAGATCTGCGAAGATTTAATAAGGAAGGTGCTATAAAAGGAACTAAACTTAATTCCATTATAGCAACACAACTGGGTCGCTTTTGCTCTTTAACACATCACAATGGAGCTTTCAAAGTTAATTTAGAAAAAAAATAGGCAAGAATGTTGTGAAGTATTAGAACAGTTATAACTGGGGTGGACTCCTGACAGAGGCTGGTCTCAACGTGTAGGTAAAAACCTCTTTGAAATAGTTTATGTGGATAGAAAAGACACATAAGCTGAAGTTGCCTGTGATTTTGTGGAGGAGGTGGGAGTCGAGTACCTGATGTGCATTAGCATCATTGGGCTGCTGATCTGGTTGTCTATGTGAAGGGCAGGATAAGGGAATGGAGGGGGAAAATAGCTGATGCTTAAGACCAGAAGCAATAGGAAAAAGTAGTTGCAAGGAGAGCTGAAAGTAGTCTTGCTCACCTCATTGTGGAAATGATGCGATGTCCCGGATCTAGTTGTGAATTTCTAAAATTTGTCAGTCGTGCTGTGGCTTGTTAATATTCTCCATACTTGGGGCAGATGACTTCAGATGCTTTTGTGTATTCTTTAGACCCAGGGTGTATTGAATAGTTATTCTCATAACCCACCCAGCATGCAAGCTGTTCTGTTTTGGTTTACCCCCCCCCAAAAAAAAAAAGTTAGTTTAATAATTCCCTTACCATGCAATATTTAATAAAATAACGTGGCATACTTCCTGGACATATTCCTCACAGTTTGTCTTCCATCTTACCTTTTTTTTAAAGCTTAAAATGTATCTTTAACATAGGTAGCCAGATACGGTTTTCATGGTGCTTCTTTTTTTCTTGTTCTCTGTAGGTGAAAAAGTAGAAAATAAGCAAGTCCTTGTGAACAAATCTATGCCAACTGTGACCCAGACACCTCTGGAAGGAAGTAATGTGCCTCAGCAGCCACAGTACAAAGATGTGCCAGTAACGTATGTCGCATCATAACTTTATAATTGGGGAAGGTACATGGAGGAAAGGTATCTGGTAGAAAAGTCAAAGGAATAAACTTCCCTCTGCAAATTAGACCTAGTTCTCTAGGTCTTGGTTTCTCACAGGATTTTTCGGAGCCTAGGTTATTTTCAGAAGTGCCTAGCTGCTTAGTCACTGATAAATTAGATTCTGACACCTGAAAGGCTGGAACTGTAAAGAGAGGGAGGACCACTCCTGAAAGTGTGTGTATAGGGAGGAATCACTGAGCAGGTTCCCAGGAGAGACCGAGGACGGAACTAAGACAGCGGTAGAGGGGAGTCAGTCATGGATGAAGTGATGGAGAAACAGGAGAAAAGCAGGATAAGTGGGAGGGCAGAGAACACATGTGTACTTAGTGAGGGGGCACATCTTCATACTGGCTGCCGTGGAAAACAGCCCATGCTGACTGGTGCTCAGGCTTCCCTTCCACAGAATGGTTGGGGTTGGAAGGGACCCCTGGAGACCATCCAGTCCAACCCACCTGCTAAAGCAGGTTCACCAGAGCAGATCACACAGGAATGTGTCCAGGGGAGTTTTGAATGTCTCCAGAGAAGGAGACTCCACAACCTCTCTGGGCAGCCTGTTCCAGGGCTCTGGCACCCTCAAAGTAAAGAAGTTTCTCCTCATATTCAGATGGAACCTCCTGTGCTTCAGTCTGTGCACATTGCCCCTCATCCTATTGTTGGGCACCACTGAAAGGAGTCTGGTCCCATCCTCTTGACACCCACCACTGAGATATTTATAAGCTTATAAATACCAGGAGGCCAGGAGGTAGAAGCCCTCCTGTCTCAGAGGCTGACAGTCTGCTCGTTCCAGCCACTCCAATAAGATGTCCTTTACCGTGAATGGGAAAGGACAGTCAATAATATTGAGGTTTTTTTATCCTGTCCTGAAAGTATGGCAGAGGACTTCCGAGGTGTGAGATGAAAATTTTGCGGGAAGGGAAGGGAAGGGAAGGGAAGGGAAGGGAAGGGAAGGGAAGGGAAGGGAAGGGAAGGGAAGGGAAGGGAAGGGGTTTTCACTGTTTTGTCAGTAGTAGCCTTGACAGTTTGACAAATTAGCAGAGAGCAGGGCAAGCAATTGATGCCCAGATCCAAAGGGCAGAATTAGCTTTGCTGCACTTCTGTGTGTTTTGAAACCAGTAGAAAGCTCTAGGTTTACTCCTACAAGATAGTAATAAGGAAGTGAGGCAACATTGTAATTATCAAAAGGAAAGATGTAATCTTGCCACTTAAAGACATGGATCCAGGGTTCTGAGTTTAGGTGTCATATTTAGGTGACCATCTCAGCTACCTAAACAATGAGACAAAATAATCTCCTAGATAAGGTATTAAAATCTGCTCTACCCACATTCTAAAACATGTGGAAAAAAACTGATACTAGAATAGTTTCCTTTTCCTTCCTGCTCTGTCATACCTACCTTTTAAAATTATTTTTCCTTTTTTCTTGTTAATTCCTCTCCTTCCAAAATCTCTGCATCTTGTACTCAGGAGTTCATCTCTTTCCGTACCTTTTACTATGTTTTGCCCTTGGCTCAAAGGGACACCTGCACCTAGTGCATAGCTTCAGTCAGGATATTATACCTTAATTTTGCTTTTAAATTATCATGGTATATTCCTTAAACTCCCTTCTTCAACTGTAACTCTATTTGGCTTTTGTTTGTTTAACTGAAGATCTAGAAATTTGCAATGTACTAGGGAGCTTTTTTCCTGTCAAGAAGAACTCACATGACTAAAAAAAATATACCTTGTTCTTTACAAGTTCAGCTTAGTTGTCCCTTTGTTTCTGTTGTATCTCTTAAGCTTTTCTTTTCCAGAAACATACTATGCTCTGGAACTTCATATATGTATACATATATATAAATATATATGTGTATATATATGTATATATATATATGTGTATATATATACACATATATATATAAAAATATATATGTATAATCTTTGCTCCATTTGCCTCCCTTATATAGGTTCCATGAAGACTACAGTTTAGCCAGAAGCTTACCAATACACAGATACTTGTTTGTAACTTGTGTTTGATTTATAGATGTAAAACTCACATTTTGTTTTCTTGTACTAGCTACAAAGGTGCAACTGATTCTTATATTGAAAAAGTGATGATTTCATCAAATGCAGAGGATGCTTTCTTGATCAAAATGTTGTTGAGGCAAACTAGGCGTCCAGAAATTGGAGATAAGTTTAGCAGTCGTCATGGACAGAAAGGTAAGCTACACGTTTAGTAAAAATAAATGCATGTTGGATATGCCTACTATACATACATAATATCATCATGCATGTTTCCATTGATTGGTTCGTATCTTTTATGAATACAGTGGTAGAAGACCATTTCCCTCCTTTTTTTAGTTAAGCTCACCTGATTTAGCAGTGGTGTTTCTGAGGGAAGGAATTGGCAAGCACAACTTTCTGACTTATGAATCTGGAAAACACAGTAGCTGTCCATTTAAAAGAAGAACAGGGTTTTTGAGTTTGGTTTTTATTTTTTTCCAATTGTGAATTTGGTTTTAGGTGATATATTTGTCAATGGGTTATCAAGAGAGATGTTGGAGGAAACAGTGAAAGGGCCTATTCTGAATGGACAGAAAAGACCAGAGGTGGAATGGGCTGTCTGGAAGTCATCTGTGCAGATGTACTGCTCTAAAGACAAGATACAGCCGTGACGGTATCTGAGACTGCTCAGAGCCGTGGTGTAAAAGGGGAAACAAATCAGGAATGCAACTAGGAGCGCATCAGCCAAGACTGGGCAGAAGGAGAAAACGGTTTTGGAAATTCATTTGGGATATGATCTGGGGCACCTCTGGATCATCAAATTGAGAGTTTTAAAATGGGTACCTACTAGGAATCTGTTCAGTGGCATGTAGCTTTCTAGTGTTAATTGTAAGATGAAAATCAGGATCCTGTTTTTGTGTCTGTTGAAAAGATCAGGGGACTCCCTTTGACCTTAATGGCAAAAAAAATGTGGCTCAGAACATCCTCTCTGAATCTCAGAGGGCAGGGAGGGGTGTTAAGAAAGAAGTGACTGAAAACAATCTGACTGTAACTGACTTAAAAGCATATTGTGATCCCATTGGTCTCAATATGGGACAAGTTTTGATGTGTTTTCATCTATCTGTACCCTTAGAAAATCTAGAGTTTTAGTACTTTCAGCATGACCTCCTGCTTTACTGTGCGTGCTATTCTAAGTCTGTTACCTGAATATTGCAATCTTGTTATGTTTTTAAGTCTTATTTTGGTTTAAGAACATTGCTCAGTCTCGTGTCAGATGTGGCAGGAAGGGAACGAGGTTGATATCACCAAATCCTTTCCATTGCAGCACATACACTCTGTTTCTGTTACTGGACAAACATGATACTGTCTTAATAATTACTGGGACAAAAAAAAATCCTTACTTCTTGTTTTGATTTCTGAGGAACTGGAACCAGAGCATTCAGCGTAAAGCGCACCCATCTCTTACATCTGATAACACAAGGATCTGTTGGAGGAGAGAGAGGGAACTGAGGAAATAATGGAAGACACTGATGGATTTGAGACACTGAAAGTAGTTGTAGTCAATGAACTTTGCAATAATACCTCCAATTACAGTACTAGCTAAGGGATGTTGTCTTGCAAACAAACTGGCCTTTTGTGAGTAGTGTTCTCTTTCTCTGAAGATGTGTGGAAGAGAAAGTGCTTTTTGTTAGGAAGAGCTCCCTGCAAGTGTCCCCTTCAGCACTCTGTGTCCTTGATTTACCACTGCTTCTGCTCTTGTCTCAGCCTCATGGTGGGTTTGACTTTGCTGTGCTGATTCACGTCATGCGTTTTTGGAGCAGAACCAGGGAACTCTGTGGGCAAATATGCCATGAAGTCAGTTAGCAAAGAGTTGGTACTTGTACAACATCCGTATGAAAATCAGAGCCAGCTAAATGAAATGAAACTGCAAAAAAAATGCTCTAGGGCTTTCTCAAACCAAGCTTAAACAGAATAATCTGCAGTATATTCAGTCCCTGTGTGACTGGAGGAGTTATGTAGAGTGGTTGCTTACAGATGGACTCCAGGCACAGGTAAGAAGGAATTTTTATGGTGCTCCATATCACTGTTTGCTTCTTTACTCACATGCATGAGTAAAGCATGAGAAGTCAAACTTGAGGTACTTTCTGGGGCTATGGAAGTGCAAAAACCTCAGTGGCAATGAGCTGGCTGCATGTAACTGAAGTCAAAGACTCAAATCCCTGTTGTGAGATGTAGGGCCAACCACAGTTCATATCTGTAGTCTCCAGGTTTGGTGGTCAGGACATCTATGTAGAGCAAACCTAAATGGGTACAAAAGGCAGTAGTTGATCATAATATCAGCTCTTACCAAATATTGCCTCACGTTCTTTGTGTGTATTTTATAGAGTCCAGTCAATGCAGACTTTCTCAGTACCTCCAGCTTTCTCCAAGATCACCCTTGCTTCCGATGGTATCTTTCCATAGACCCATAAATTTGGTTGTTGAAACTCTGTATTCTGAAATAAATCCTGGCATTGTTTCTGCTGCCATTAAGAAACAGAAACTCTTCTGATAAGCATTGAAACATTTTTCCCGATTGCATTTTCAAGATGGCTTTTGATCTAAAAGTATTGTTATTCTCACTGATTCCCCAAGTGACTGGGAAACCAGTACCTATTCAAGGCTTCAGAAAGTAAAGAAGCAGTGCATTCTTGACTTTCCTTTAAAAATGCAGTGTAGTTCTTGCACTACAGCCATAAAGGATAGTTTTGTTGAGTGAGTGGGAAGAGAATTAGCTCCAGAGGCAAACAGAATGAGCAGGTCAATTCAACTGCCCCATTCCTTCCTTCTCTCCAGCAAGATTCTTCTTCAGGAAGTCTCTTTCAAATATTTTTTTTTAATATCATACACAATGCGATGTGCAGTACTTTTAAGCCTATGACTGCTTTTAGAGCAAAGTCCATTTCTTCATATATTTTGAGCTTGGTCTGATTAGTCTTTTCTCTTTATTGGTGGCATGTAGCGTTTTACCTGTAAGTTATTTTATAACAATGCAGTCAGTATTGTCCATGAGAAATTTTCTTACGGGAGTAAAAAAAATAGCCTACACGTTATGTTGAAGAACCTACTTTGTTAATAATGATAAATATTTATGGGCATCTTGCATTAAAATTTAGGCAGATAGGGTTTTTCTCGTAGCTAAGGCTATTGATTTGCATCTGTTGAAATATTGATTGAAAAATATTTCTATGGAACTGATTTTCATACCTCTCCAAAAATGAAGGAAAAGGGTGCTCCAGGAGTCTGGAAATATCTGAGGAGAAGAGGTAGAAGTGGAAGAATGATAAAAGGAAACAAGTGTGTCAGGCAGGCTGCAATATGGCATTGGGGAGCAGAGCACCGTCTGTACCGCTAAATGTGCATAAGGCATCTCACAATCTAGAGTAAGCTCATTTTAGAGGGCTCGGCAGCAGACATCTCACTAATACTTCTGCTTGTTATCAAACCTTGATGTTCATGGTCAAACGCAGAACCAACTAATACATGCCGTGTTGGAATCTGGTGATATTTTCTTTAATATCCCGAAAGGCATTGAAAGTTAGTAGTATTTTTTTCCAAAGTAAAATACCCATGGAAATTCCATAGTCATGAAAAACAGCATCCTAGATCCTGTAGGGAACTCTGAGGGTGCCCATAGTTATGCCTGGCATTGCGTCAGGTTGGAATGACTGATCCCCCATGTATCTCTGCTTTGGACCTGTAATAATAATAATAAGCTGAAACCATCTATTATTCGGAACAGCACGTCTCTTTCACCTGGGTTTTGGAGATACGGACGGGAATATTGCAACAGTTGTGTTGCAGATTTTGCAGACATGTGCTTGTTAGGCATCTAGTACATCAACCTGTGGAAATCCCTTGTGGTCGGGCAGCAATTGTATGCTAAATTATTACATTCTACTAGGATACATATGCTTCCTGGTAGTAGACCTCTCAATTTACTGGCCTGTAGTACATTATTGGAAAAGATGTTACAATAAATGGGTGAAAGGAGAAATGTGCTTAGCGGAGAAGATAGACGTGTTAGATACCAAGAGAAAAAATGCTGGCTATAACAGTGGAGTTTACTGTTTTGCAACTTCAGTATACAACGGAGAACCAGGTACCGACATTAATGTTAGATTACAGGCAATGACAGAAGTGGAGAAAAGGGATGAAAGGGAAAAGGAAAATCTCTTTTGCTAGCTGTTTAAAAATACAGCTAATATCATCCTTCTCAGTCGTCAAATTGGGGAAGGATCAGTCATAAAAGAGGAATATAGACAATTGTGAAACAGAAATCGTCATACTCACAGTTTAACGTTTTCCATTGAGAGAATTTTTAATTAGCCCTGAATTTGCTCTCTCATCTTGGTCTGAATGCAGGCAATTACCACTTCAAGTTTAATTTGTGAATGTTAGCTTTGAGCTTATCATAGGGCCATTTAAACCTGAGATGAGCTTAAACCAACAAGTACCTTGACTCAGTGAAGAGAGAAAGCATATTTCTCTCCATTCTGTATTGTCAGTCTTTCCCGTAAAGTATTTTTGTTTTCTAGACGGAATGCACGAAGATTTGATTTCATGGAATTGTAGTAGTAGTTTTTAAATAATTAAATATGTGCAAAATAAGGGATTGCACAAACCACATTTCCCAAGGTTTTTTTCATGGGCTTTTTCCTGTGTTCCAAATTGATTTGTATTCCAGAGCTATACTTTGTCACGGGGGCAGAAAGAAGCAAAGTAACAGAATTGGAAAGTATCTGGGATAAATGTCACAAACTAGCTTTAGTGTTTTGTTACAGAAGAGCCTTTTGTTAAATATGTAGGTGCGTTTTACAGGCTTCTGTAATAATACAGGTCTGCGCTGCTGCCTCTGTATTTGCTGCCTTCTTTGTGTCCTCTCTCGTGTCAGCATGGTCTTGGCAAGGGTCACCACTTCTGGCCTGTCCACCACACGTTCTTTTCATTCAAGTCCCTGTCTTAAGTACACTTCTTCCAAACTGCCTGTAAAAGTTACCCTTTCCTTCAAGCCCTGTCAACAAAGATGTGTATGAGGAGGAGAAAAAACCTGAATGAAGCCATCACGTTGTGTTGGGGAATGCACCAGCAAATATTTTGCTCTGTCTCAGTACTCATCTTCGAACTGGACATTGTAGTAAGATCTTTAGGAGTGGGACTGTCACTGTAGTCTAAAAGACCTTAAGCTTCTAATGTCTCACAAAAAACCATATACCTACCAGGGAATACTTATCCTGAGCAGTAGGACTTTGTTTTAACTATATTGCATCGTATTTTTACCAGAAGGATAAAGAAACTTTTTTGCTTAATTATTTTGTTTTTAATCTTGCATTCCTCAAGCAAAATCACTTTTCAAAGCACAGGAGGCTAAAGGATTGTTAAGCTAAAGAAGCTTCATCTGAGTTCCATACAAACTAAATTATTATATTTCCAGATTTCCTCTTGCTTTGCTACAAGTCACAATGAGGAAAAAGTTGGGCTCCTTTGATGTGAAAAAAAGCAATATATCACTTCTCTGAAAGAGCATTTCTCAGTCTCTCATGTGAAAAAGGATTAACACCTCCAACAAAGGTCCTGCAGATCACAGAACTAAGCAGCAATACTGAACAGTATTCCTGAGGAGTGGAAAAACTGTATTTAAGCAAGAGATTGTTTGAACTGGCAAACAGAAGCTTTTTAATAGCTGAAGATCTAAGATAAAGGATTAAACCTTTCTGAAGTATCTGCACTTAAACAAATCTAAAGACAAGGAAGCGAGTTTAAATTCATGAAAGATGGTCTTTGTTTTCTTAAATGAACAATGTTCTTTGGTGTCAAAACAAAATCCATTCACAGCATTGGCAACTACATAAACTTCATAACAATACTGCTTATCTAGGAAAGTCTGACCTTGCTTACTTTTTAAAATCTTTACTAGTTTCAGCATCTTGCTTCTGCTCGCCTAACTCCGTGGTTGAGAACAACCTATCTTTCTCCTTTTAATGAGAACTTGTACCGTGCGTATCATCAGTAAGATGTTAGTTTTGAATATCTACTTGTGTCATTTTCCCCTATGTTACAAGTCAGATTTGGTGCTTTATCTCTAACAAAACATCAGCTGCTTTATAGGAATTAAATGGTTGAAGTGGCATTAAAAAGAATTTGCTGTTATAGACTGCAAGAATGTGGGATGATTAGTAGTTATAGTAGTAGCATCAGGAAAGGTAGGCATTTCTTACCTTATTTTTGTCTTCAGAAACTGAATGTGAGAAAACGAGATGTCAGAATGCCATTAAGACTTCTCATACTGTTTTTCCTATTTATTTTTAACAAAAGCGCTGCTTACTTGCTGTCTTAAGAAGAAAATTACAGCATTTTTTATCTCAAGCAGCAAACAGGTAACCTTCTGACCTTTTCAGTAAATCCTCAACTGAACCTCTGAAATTAGGGTGATTTAGCATTTTATGGCACAGAATAAAAATCTCTAATTCTGTTTCCAAATAGTGTATCCTGAACACACATTTTATTAAGCTCTTGACTCATTCAGCCATGTGTATTTTGTAAAGTTCCTATGGTTATTGTTTTACAATAGCTGCTTCCAGAAGCATTGTAAGGGTTTCAATTAATCAGCTCTTTGTGTGCTTCAGACTATGCAAATTTATCACATCAGACCATTCAGCAGCTCATGGGAAAGCAGTGTACAAACTGTATTGTCTTCTAGCACCTCCTCTCATTTAGAGTGATGTTTTTAATAAGAAAACTAATCAAGTTTACTTATGCATTATTTATCTGTTAATTTTAATTCTGTTCTTTACCTCTTATGTCAAATGGGATGTAGCAAGTGATATGATAGATCAGTGAATGATTCAATATTGAACAAAGCTCGTGTGATGCAGCACTTTTTTCTTCTGAACTTGTTTTATGCTTAGTTAGCCAACACACTATGTGATCAGAGAGTTTTGAAACAGATGTTCGTTTTTGTTTAGCCTTACTAATTTTTGCAAATCGGCCGCTTGTCCATGATACGTGGTGCTGCGTTATAGCTACGATTCCTCTTTGTTATGTGACGTGGTCTTATTTCTCAAGAGTATTTTCCAAATTCTGGCAAATGTGGTGAATCTAAAATAGATGCCTTTCAAGTTGGTTTTAGCTCTTTTACCACCGTATCATTAGAATAAGTAAACAAGCACATTTAGTAATGCACTTCTTTTATCTTGCTGATAGAAACTGGTATTACCGCTGCTTCTATTCACTTACTCTCCTTTGCTCTCTAATGTCCCTCCTGCTGGTAGTAATTAGTTTTCTATATTAGGTTGTTTTGACTTATTTGATGATTTTTTTTTTTTTCGTTTGGCGTGTGTGTGTATAGAAGACATCTTATCGCAGCCGGTGAAAAACTTTCCCATACTGTTGTGTTCTGTCCCTGCCCCCTCCCAGCCACCCCCCTTCCCCCTCCATGCCGAACTACTGGTTTACGAGTCTGTGTATGTTCCCGTTTGTCAGCAAACTACAAGAGCAACCACATATAAAATACAGCAATTCTGGAAACCCGAATTTCCCGTGATTAGCGCAATAAGCTCTTAAAGAACAAACCCACTTTTGGGGTGCGGGGATCTTTATGCTCGGTCAGACGTGCATGGGTGCTGAGGTGCCGTGAGGGTTGGTGCAAATAGTGGGTGTGAGGATGGGACCGTCACCCACACTCAGAGGGCTGTCATGTGTTGGCTGCCGTACAATAGCACTGAAACACACTGCCCATGGCTGGTTTATACTTGCATGTTAAACCACTATAGGTGTCTGATTTAAGTTTACTCCAATTTAAACTGTTATCCTTGCAGCAAACTACCACTCTTATTCATTCACTTTTTTTTTTTTTTTTTGAGAGGGGATTATCTTAAAATAATTTGTTAGCATTTTCACTGATTTCCCCTCTAAGGTGACATAATGAAATTGGTGTACAAAGTTTTTTTGTAGAATTCAGTTTGTTTTTCAGTTCAGAAGGAATGAGATATAGCAAGCTGCTGGATGGTTACTTGCTCAAACATACTCTTGTTAGTGCACATTTTAAAAAAAAAAAAAAAAAAGCCACGCTATACATTAATTATTAATTTGGGGGGATTTTGGTGGTGGTGGTGGTGGTTTTGGGTTTTGTTGTTGTTCTGTCTGCAGCCTTTTCTGGTTGTTAATGTTTGATTCTGGTCCTAGATGAGAACTACAGAGTGTATAGGTGGGAGCAGATTTAGGCCCGTTGCAGTATAGCATTTAGTCTGAAATCGTATTGCTGAATTTCAGATGCAGCATATAAGAATCGTGAGGGGAAGGGAAGTGAATGAAACCAAAGTGTTTCGTGGGTATGGTGTGAATTTTAGGGCATGATTTTCATGTGGTATCTAAATCAGTGACAACTAAGAACTCCTAAAAACTCGTAGTAAGAGCCGGAGCAAAGTTCCCAGCTAGTTGGAGCGTGTCCTATTTATGAATATTGTATGGGGAGTAGCTGGGCAGCTCAGCTGTGAAATGCAGTTCTTCCTTGGACAGGGCAACATTTGGAACTTGAGGCCGTCTTAAATCCAGCCTCTTCTTTTCTCTTTTACTGTTTTATTAGCCAGTTGCAAGTGTTAATTCCACTTCTACGGATTAATTCTCTTGGTCAGTTTTTCGCAGCTGCTCGGCAATGCAGAACCTCTAGACTTGCCTTTTACTGCCCTGCTGCAAACCCTGGCTTAGCCTTGGGGGATGAGAGGGAGCAGCAAGTTTAAACTGCAGACCTGCAAGCGTTAGTCTCTTAAAGAGTTTCTGACGGCAAGTGACTACAAAATAAAATCAGGTTTACGTTTTGAAATTAATTGCGCTTATTTGCTTTTAGAAGTTGTGTTGTAAATAGGAAAGGCTTCTTTTCAGCTTTTTAAACAGTTTTTTTTAATGAGAAAGAATGAACTTTTTTAAAACATAGAGGGGGAAGAAGCTTCTCTCTGTTATGTTCTTGAAATGCACATGGACATGCTATAGATCTGCTGTAAACTCAGCAACTTCTTAAAAGACAGAAGCTTAGAATTGAAGTTTTACGGCTTTCTCTTTTTTCTTTTTTTTTTTTCTGTAAAACAGAAACTTTATAAATAGCCTAGTGAGCTTCACATAGTCGGATTCTGTCTAAATATTTTGTTTTTAACTTCTAAGCTCATTATGCCGTCTTTGTGTTAACTTGTATTAAAATCTGTCAGCTATGACTGGTCTCATAACCACAGTCAGCGGACCAGAATAAGTTAATTATTTACTTGTGTCACTAGTGCTCTTCATCTAATGAAATGCACAGCTGTGTTAGATCTGCAGTTGGGTGTGTAGGTCCCATTGTTATACAAGTCAGCGGAGGGTAGAAGCCGCTATGATGGAGAGCCCTCAGTTCTTTCTGCTGTTCTGCCTTTCTGTGTCGATTTCATGGATCTTTTATCATTCACTTTCACACAAAACAAACAACACAGTGGCTGTCTGCTATGGGAACCGGCTTGGCATATAAAAGGTTTGCAGAGCCTAAAGTAATTTTAAGTTAGCTAAGATTTAATTTTTGGCTTACAGGTGCCGTGAAGTCCAGATACAACCCAATGCTTTCGTAGAAGTAAATGCGAATAAGGCAAAATATATGTGCCGTAATACATATGTAATTAAGTATTTCTGTATACAATTTTAGTTTGAAAAAAGCTGTGCGCACAAGAGAGTGGAGATTTTTTTTTTTTTTCCTCATTTTCAGCAAATGATTGCTGCTTGGCGGGGAGGGGTAGAAGGATGTTATTGATTTATCATAATAGAACAATGAAAATTAGTTTCACTAGGCTTAAAAATGAAATACAACAACCCCCCTCCTCTTTGCCCCAGACGTTCCAGTCCTTTTTTTTCTTTTTTTTTTTTTTCCTGCTCCCTTCCCCCATACTTACCATTCTCATTCTATTAACTACTGTCCCGTACACCTATCCCCGTCTTGCTTGGACAGTAGAAGAGGAGCTCCCTCCTGAGCAGACGCCAATATCCCCCTGTGAACTGGCTGGTAGGGGGATGCCTTTTTAGGGATGTAACCAGCACCCTCAGTCTTCCAGGAGCCCCCTCCGCTTCAGGACGGTTCCCAAAACGTGCTCTGGCACTTGCAGCAGGCTGATCCCAAATAGCTTGCAGGCTTTTTTTTCAGCTCTAAGGACTTCTGGAAGAAATTGTCCAACTGAAACAGTAGCTTTGGTTCAAAGGAGTGTGGGCTTAAGCAGCTGCATTTTAGCACCTGAATTGGAATGTTAGATCTCCTGGTCATTTATAGCTGCAGTATTTTGATATGCAGAATTC
This sequence comes from Pampusana beccarii, assembly GCA_013399365.1. Lineage (NCBI taxonomy): Eukaryota > Metazoa > Chordata > Aves > Columbiformes > Columbidae > Pampusana > Pampusana beccarii. The sequence goes on along the minus strand of VWYH01004173.1, from coordinate 129,989 downwards.
ACTGTAGAAACAGTTGTGAGGGTTGGAAGGAAAATTTTGGGATGTATGACAGACTATTTTAAAAGAGTGTTCATGTTTCCATTTAATCTTTCCTAAGTAGTATGAGAATTTGGGGGGGGGTGTGGGGTGTGTGTTTGTTTTACATCCAATATGGATGGAGACTGGAAAAAGCTTCCAAAACTTTTCAAGGTACAGTTTGTGTTCATGGACTGACAAAATACAAGCAGTCTGGGGAGTGGATTGTCCTTTATAATCATTGAAAGCAGACTTTGCTCAGCAAGTGAATCCTACCTGAAAAAATTTTTGGTGATTTTTCTGCCCCCCCCCACCCCCATACCTCCTCTCAGTCACTGTCGAAGTCCTGGTTTGATTTGGTTTTGTTCATGGTATTTAGCAAAGATACATACAACAAACAAATTTCTAATCAATAATAATTCTGTATGTCCAAAGAGGTGCCATAAGAGGCCTGATTTCTTCATTTTTTTTGCAGGACATTATAGCATCAGCTTTTAACAACTCGGTCTCTCTTGAGATGTTCCAGTCTGACTAGTCAGAAGTTTCTCATTCCGTCTGAAAACTGCATCTAAAGCTTTCTTCCCTAATTTGCTAGCTCACAAATCACTGGGGGCATTATGTAAGGGTATGCTAATTTAGCCAGTCCTGTCACAAGGGCTCTCTTCCAGCCTGCAGGTTGTGAGCACTGGTCATGGTAATGAATCTGGGTAAAAAGTGATCCATGAGAAAGAGAGGAGGAGGAAAACACTGAAGAAAATCTGGTGATGAGCGTCAGCCCTGCTGGTGGTTTGCTGTTTGTGAATTGAAATTTTTTCTCTTCTGCAGGGGTGTGCGGACTGATTGTTCCTCAGGAGGACATGCCATTTTGCGATACAGGAATCTGTCCAGATATCATAATGAACCCTCATGGCTTCCCATCGCGTATGACGGTTAGTGGTTGTGTTACGGTTAAAGAGACAGTGTCCCCTGACAGGGAAAGTGAAGTGGAGTAGCCAGCAGAAACAAGGAAAGGTTTTGAACACTGCTTCACTGAGAATATTCTCCAGTCGTCACACCACACCCTTGCTTTCCTACAAGCATTCAGCCCTCTGTTTTGCGTGGTTTGAAACATCTTACTGTAAAAGGAGTAGGGATGCAGGCTGTTCGTGCATCATTCTCATTTTGTTCTGTATCAAGCTAATAAAAAAGCAACTGAATACCTCACTTGCACACATTCGGTTTGAAAATTTCTTGCTCTCCCTCTTCCTTCCTTATTGCCTGTGCCCACTAAGCCAGCTGGGGCAGACTGTGAGGCAAAGATTGGAGAGGAGTTTCAATAATAGTTCTAGACCTGCATAACTTCTTAGATTACACACGCCTCCCTGGAACTGGTGGAGGTCTTGCACCTGTGCTGCAGGGCCACACTAAACACGTCGCAGCCTGGGCTTTATGTGCGACCTCCACTGATGACTTCGTACAGCCTTTGTTGGCCACTTCTCTTCTGTTCCCCGTGCTGCACTGTAGCGTGTCAGTCTCTGAGGCTGTTTCCCAGAGCAGAAGGCCGAACTGGATTCTGTCCATTCTCCAGACAACTGGAAAAAAATGGAGCTGTCTGAGTCTGGACTTTAAAAGTGTCCCCAGACCCGGCGATGTGTCCGGTTTTCAGCCCTTCACACAGCGGGTGTGAACAGGGAGAAGCCGGGGCTTCTTCCTCTCTTGCCATTGCACGCAGTGACCCAGGCCACCACCTCAGACACTTTGCCTGGATAACGTACACTATGACCAACCCAGTAACGTTTCCATACGAGTCTGTTAACTCTGCTTTTCTTTGCACAGGTAGGAAAGTTAATCGAACTCCTGGCTGGGAAGGCTGGGGTCCTCGATGGCAGATTTCACTACGGAACAGCTTTTGGAGGCAGTAAAGTTAAGGATGTGTGTGAAGATCTTATTCGCCATGGTTATAACTACCTAGGGAAGGACTACGTAACATCTGGTATCACTGGGTAAGAATCTGCTGTATAGATTTAGATGTTTCAAAGAGTGGGGAAATCCTCTTAAGACACATCTGAAAAATCTTCTCATGTCTCAGAGCTCAGGAACTTTCTCTTATTTGCAAACCACTCTGTGAGATGGAGGGAAGGGGCTTAAGAACAGTGCACTTTTTTTTTTTCTTAGAAGTATTTTGTGGTTCCACGTTTTAAGAATTACTTGTATTTGGATGGCTGTAATGTGTATGGCCCTTGTAGTACGTATGAAAGTATGTTGCTGCATGACAAAAAAAGGTAAAATCAAGGTTTTCTTTCTGAGTGATTGTAAGAAATTCCGAGTTTCTGTTGGCAGCAAACCTTATTTATACTTGGAATCAGAGAAGCATTTTCTTATTGACTTTAATAGTACTGTAAAATATGAATTTGGAGGCAGGTGTCTGTTTCTTGGGAACATTTTGTGTGTACTCTTTTTCTTTTTTTTTTTTTTTTCCTTCTTTCGATTACACAATGATTCAGTCTGGCATAAAGCTCTAATCTGCAAACTTCCTGCTGTGTTGATCAGACTGGCTTCTGAGACACAGAGTTCAAAGAACATAAGATAGTTTAGGAACAGGAAAAGGCCATATGGCTCCACATGCCTGCCCTTCCAAAATGTATCTTAATCCTACCTTCCTGCTATTTTTATTATCCTCCCAGTCCCCTTCTTCTCAAGGAACAAGTTTAGGTCTCTTTTGTAAGTTTTTTTTTAAATACTTTTTATTTTAATTGCTTTTCCTACCAACTTACTCCATATGTAGTTTCTCTTTTTGTTTCAGAGAGATGATTTTGTTTTCTTTACCCACTCCATATTCCGTAAACTGTATATCAAGTATCCTGGTATTTGAAACACTTTGTGTTGATACATCATGGTAACTTTTAACAAACCCGACTGATCTTGTTTCCTAGGGAGAATGAAACCATCTAGCTCTAAAAATCCCCTGTCCCCAAACTTCAAATTTTAGTACCCTATTTAGAGATTTTGCTTTAGGATACTGGTATTCTTCCAAGCAAATTTCACTTGTTTAATCTATTTTTTTAATGAAATGTGAAGGCAGATTTGATAACGATGTGGAAGTTTGCAAATTCCAAATGTCTAGTTAAGTTTTATTATTTTCTTCAATAGGCAGCTTTTGGAATACAACTACCTTTGTGTCAGTAATGACTCTGAATGGGAGGCTCAATACCTTTGTCTCCAGCTTGTTTTTACATTGCACATATGTATTTTTTAAAAATAAATCGGTGTCAGTGCTGAGTTGGTTTGTCTGTGTTAAATCCGGTCGTTCTTAGTGCTGAAGGTGGTAGCTGGGAAATGACTGAGTGCTTTCAACTGCTGCTTTCTGATCATTAGGCGCTCATACTGTTCTTAAAGTTGGGTGTGTTTGAAACACAGAAATCTTTAGCCGTTACCCCAGCTCGTAGAATGGAGTAACACCCTCCGTACTGCTTACAGACGTTCCCAAGCTGATGCAGATACCTACGCATGGTTCTCAAGAGCCCATTTACCCAGCTGGTCTGAGCCCTGGGTGCCATCTGGTGTAGGGATGTTTGTGCTGTGAATGCAGCTGCTGAGCGGGGCCCAGGGGGCAGCTGAGCTCAGAAGGGCTCTCGCCCAGCGGGGCCTTGAGTTGAACTCCCAAGTGGTGCGCAGGGAGAATTAATGGATGGGAAGGCTGTCAAGATCATGGTATGCCAGTGCTAAGCCCAGCGGTGTGCCCAGGTGGCCATGAATGCCAACAGCATCCTGGCTTGTATCAAGAATAGTGTGGCCAGAAGGACTAGGGAAGTGATGTACCCCTGTACTCGGCACTGGTGAAGCTCCACCTTGAATCCTGTGTTCAGTTTTGGGCCCCTCAGTACAAGAAAGACATTGAGGTGCTGGANCAAGTAGCAAGTGATAGGACAAGAGGAAATGGCCTCAAGTTGCACCAGGGGAGGTTTAGATTGGATGTTAGGAAAAAATTCTTCACAGAAGGGGTTGTGAAGCATTGGAAAAGGTGGAGTCCCTGGAAAGTGGTGGAGTCACCATCCCTAGAGGTACTTAAAAGATGTATAGATGAGGTTCTTAGGGACATGAGTTAGGTTATGGTTGGACTTGATGATCTTCCAACCAAAATGATTCTATGATTCTATCCATGCAAGCACAAATTACTTCAAGTGCTCCTCTAAAAATGATGCTTTGAGCGTTTATGCTGCATGTATTTGTTCACATATATGCTTACCTTTTTTTTAATGTGTGAATGAGTTAGAGTGAAGGAATGTACATAGAAATACCCTAAGTCACTCTTCAGCATCTGACGCATTTACAGTCTTTGTTGGTTGCTGATGGCACTACTGAAACACTCCTGCACAGACAGACAGACAACGTGGTACAGCTGAAAGAGGTACCTGCAGCTATAGCAGCGTGTCTGCACAGCGTATGGCCAGAGTTCAGGAGCTTGTTCCTCCCTAGGGTGGATACAAGAGTATGTGGTGCTGGAAGTTTTCTGCTCTTGTGTTCAAGAGGGTTCTCTGTGGGGTTTACAGACTGACAGCCCTGACAGCACAAACACCTTTTTCTAGAACTCACGATTGTTTCAAATTTGTCCTGTGCATGACACTCTTCTCTCTCTTAAGGTAAATATGTTCTAACTCTGAATGTTGGTATTGTGTTGTGGTTTCTCTTTTATTCCTTCAGTGAGCCTTTGGAAGCATATATCTACTTTGGCCCTGTGTACTACCAGAAGCTGAAGCACATGGTGTTGGATAAAATGCACGCGAGAGCTCGAGGACCCAGAGCAGTGCTCACCAGGTATTGTTACAGGCTAAGTAGAGAATTCCTAGCGTTTGTTCAGAAGTGTGTCCAGCTGACTGATGGGTATAAAACAAAGTTTGTTTACCTTTTGATAATTGACACAAAATGCCATTACCTGTTAATACACTGTTACAGACTAAAAGCCCTCACAGTAGACTTTGGCAGGAGGTTGTTCTCAATGTTCAGATGGGCTCTATGTGATCCAAAACTGAGTTTGCTTCTCAGACTTCTATTAGCAGCTGGTGAAAATACCATCTGCTGATTCACTGTGTGCACTCTGACCCTTTCCTGTCAGATTGCTCATATTGTAGGCATTTTAGGATGATTTTTTTCTAATTTAACATTTGCACTTTTGCTAAATCAAGTATGAGTAGAAGGAAGAAATTTCTTTTAATATTTCGGCATCCTTTGGTATTCATCAGGTTAATATCAATGTGGCCCATGCTTTCACCTGTCAAGGCAAAGCAAATCGGCACTAGTGTAGTGCAAGCAAGCATCACAAAATGTGCATCCCTGCTATACTGTACTTTGCCTTGCAGACTCTTCCATTCAGCTCTAAAACTGAATTTAGGATTGTATGTCCACGGTTATCATCCAATACCATGCAGTAGAATAGCACCTTTCACGCTGATAAACTGCAAAAGTTACAGAGATACCAACAGTAAATCTCAGTTTTTATTCGCCCAGTTAAATGTACGTTCTCCGTTCTTTTGGAGTCGTGATCATTGCAATAAGCCTGAACTTGCTTTTCTCTCCAACAAGAAGGTTGATTACCATGTTGATGTCGTCTGGTGTCAAATTTTGAAGTCAAGCAGATGTATTCTGAGTAATAGGTAATACCAGCCCTTGGAGGTGGGCTTATTAAATTATCTGGACCTTTGGGCAATTTGAAGCATCCTGCTTTCACTGATGTTACTTTTTCTCCTTAAGGCCAAGCTGCATGGCTGCTTATGCTCATGTTCTAAATTGGTGATATTCCTGGCTCTCAAAAAACAGTTCAGTGGCACGGACTTGGCTTTGAGGAGGCTTCTAGTGAATTGTTTAGTCCACCACTTTCCAGTACAGTAGGATTATTTGCTAAATCTTGACAGAAAGTTAGTTGCCAGCTAGTCTTGAATATCCTAGCAAACACTATTCTAAATGTCCTTTGCCGGTCTTTCTGGACTAGCATGTACACCACTGATATCTCACCTGCTGCATGGCGGTACTCTTCTTTTTGACCTTCTTTTCTTGTACTGTTTTTGAGATATAAGCACGAAGTCACGTCTATACTGCCCTACTCTTACCTGTAACAAGCATGGTTCATGTTCTTCTTAATTTATTTTTATGCCTTTTACCATGTGCTGACCCACTTTTCTTGCCTTTTCTGCCTGCACAACAAGTTAGCAAGTCTGTCCTCTTAGCAGGCACAGTTTTCCACCTGTGGATGTGCTATTAGAGAATGGAGGGGCAGGTCTCTGCTGTACCTGATATGGAAGTATCTTTCTCGCTTTTCATTGCACATTTCCTATGACTTTTGGCTTTCCAACCTCGTGGTGTCTCTAGAACAAACTGAAGTTGTCTCACACTTTCCATGGAAGTAAATACCAGTGTTTAAACTGGGAGAGAAATAATGAAAAGTTTTTCTAATTCTTGTCTGAACTTCTCCCCCAGCCACGTTAAGAAGAGCAAGTGCAGCACAGCCATCGTTTCCTACCACACCTGCTTGCCAATATGAACATAAGTAATATTCCCAAATAATGGGCTGTCTGCCCCTTTTTCTGTTCTTCAGTGTGTTAGTTGTGGTATTAGTGCTTCACATGAAAATGAAAACTCGCTGTCTCAGCTAATGGTGCACGCAGTTGGTTTTGCTGGAGCTCCTGGCTTACCCAAATCCCTTCATCTGCTCTTGTATTGTCTCCCCAACTTCTCAGCTGTTTAGAGATATTGAATTTAAATGAAACCTAAATCCCAAGTCAAGGTAATGTTTACATGTAAAGATGATGGTGGTGTGATTTCTCCCACCCCTTACTTTCTTTGAATTCTTTGTTCCAGTCAGCAGCATCATACTCTGTAGCTGGGGCTCTTTATTTGACTTTCAGGAAAGCTAGTGAATGTTCCATTTATGCTGCCTCTTGACTAGTCTTTTAAGAATTTTCTTTTTTTTTCCTCAACTAATTAAACTTTTGTTATTGCCATCGCCTCTGCTGAGAGAGTCTGCTTTGCCAGCTTTCATACTCACTATTGTTTCATCATCCATTGCACTTCCTGGAGAGTAGATTGTCTCTAACATTGTTTTTTACTTTTAGAAGTAATTCTCTAACAGCTTCCAACATGGATGTGGCTGTCGTTGTCTTGAAATGCATTTTATTATATATCAAATGTACCTTAGCTGACAAACTGTATTTCCATCTGGAATAAGGCAGAAGACTTGAGTTCTTTGAACGTCACCGATTCTAGATATTGTTCTGATTAAAACAAGACTTTATAATAGAATTGCAAAGCAGCACTCTTTTGTCAACACAGTCAAAAAACACCGGGATGTTGCCCTCTGAATTGGTATTTGTTAAATGAAATGCAATACTTAATTTATTTTGCCATGAGTAGTTGACAATTTAAAAGCTAGTTCTATATATGATGTTGCCTGGATACCCGGCCCTGCTAAATCTTTTTAATAGATAAACTGCTTTTAGTTTTCCTCACAAGAGGTCAATATAAGCTTTTCTGCATGCATAGCTGTTTTGATGGACATTGTCAGAGCTGCCACCTGCGTGTCTTTTGAACTCATCAGATATGCCAGTTCCTATTGTATTGCAGGGGCATAACGTGATGACTCTGGTCAGGGCTCTTCTCTGCACTCTGGGAGCAGAGCACCCCCTCCTCCTTCAAACAGGGTTTGTCCAGGTAATACTCCACTTCTTGGAGATCCGTGTTTTAGCCAACGACTCCAGTTCAAATTAGCCACTGGTTTTCCCTAAGAGGCATAAGGGACATGTGCTGAGGCCTACAAGGCCTGCTCTTGCTCATGGGGGTACGCTTATTTCCCTCCCCTGGCCAATGAAACAAGGGACAGGGCCGTAAAGCTGAACCTGCTGTTCTTCCAGAAAATGCAGAATTACTGCCAATAAATTCTTAATATGCTTAAAATCACTGAAGGTAGTTGGTTTATGCTTTTTTCTAAGTGCAGCAGTTAAATAGTATAAGGACCACTTGGCCTTATTTTTTTACTTGTTTTTTACTTATTTTTTCGCTGCCTTTTATTTAGCACGTAGGAATTTTAGGAACTTTCTATCATTTTCATATTAAAAAAAAAAAAAAATATCTTTAACGGTATTCCTAGTGTTATTTTCAAGAGTCTGCTTTGTTTTCAGAATGTTAAATTTAGAATAAAGAATGGAAGTAGTTGCCCAGAGCAACAGCTGCAGTGTGTGTGTGTACACGTACAGAGGGAAAGGGGAAGCACAAATGCTTTGCAAATACCGTTTTAACATTTTAAACAAGCCTTGGTGTGGGGAATTTTCAAACTCATGTGAACCAGAAGAAAAATCCAATTGACTTAGGGAGCAGAAGACAGACTCTTTTTCAAAGGCCCAGTCTCAATATTGAAATTTTTGATGCTTTAGAAAATGACTTTTTAGGGAAAAGGGATTTCTTCTTTTTAAATGAGGTCATCTTGACGTTCAGTGGGAGTGAAACACTCAGGAGCTTAAGACTTGGGGTTTTTGATTTTTGGGGTGCTTTCTGTGTTTAGGTTGAGTGGTTTGTTCTGTTTGGTGAGGAGGGGTTGTTTGTTTTGGGGTTTTTTTTTGTGTGTGGTTTTTGTTTGTTTGTTTGGGTTTTGGTGTTTTGTTTTAGTGGGATTTCAGCTGCCTTAGAAATCTTCATCCCATATCTGATGGAAGACCCATGACATATCAGCTCTTAAAAGGCTGGAGTTGAGACCACATGGTTTTTCAAGATGTTTTATCCTTCCTTAGCTGGATTGAGGCTTTATTTGGGCTCACATTAATGAAGCTATTTTGGCATTTTATCCTGTGGAACAGCACCTGGTGACACTTTTGAAAGTAGGCTTGTGCATTAACTAATATATTATACAAGTCAGTTGGTAAAAGGAACTCAGGCACTTACAGCACCACAGCAGATCTTTGGAGACCCCAGATGCTTTTAAAATCTGCCTCTTAGGACTTCAGAAGAGAAGCTGCATTCAGCACGGGGTTAGTCCTTTCAAACAGCATCTGAACTGTGCTGGTGCCATCATCTGGGGAGGGGACCAGAGGGATTTTAATCAGGATGTAAACAACTTCTATCCATTCTCCCAACAGCGGGAAGAGAAGAAGGTTATATGAATGAAAAGGGTGGTTTAAATTACAAGCAGATTATTTTTAAGGTTCCAGTGTGGTCAGATTAAGGGAAACTACTTCCCCTTAAAAACAAATACAACTTGCATCGTTAGAAGACGTTTTGGTCTAGTAATTAGGTGTATTTTTTTAATACTTGTTACAGAAGATGATTAGATGTTGAAGGCTTTATAAATCCTTTTCTCTGAGTTGCAATGAATTGGCAAAAAAATATTTTTTAATCTATGTAGTATGCTTAACTAATTTGATTATTTGAAATAATATAAACAAAGTATACTGGAAAAGTTATGGGCCAGATCTGCCATAGGGTATTCTAGGTGGGTTACACTGCTGCAGGTGTCAGAAACAGCACATAAACATGGGGTTTCACTGGGCAGCAAAGCCTCTTGTGATTGCCAATAACATTTTTTATTCTTTCTCTTTGCTGTTATGCTTCAGAGAATATACTAAGATTGAAGTATTTAATAAAATGCATGCAGTATGTTAGTGCTTCAGGCATTAGAGTTTGTTTTTGCTTCATAGTTCCTGCTAATATTTGCAACCTAACTACTACTGCATTGCGCTAGTACATGAGAGTGACATTGATACTGTATGAAACTGCAGTATGACAAGATATTTAAAGTTTTGACTGTCCAACCAAAAAAAAAAAAGGCTTAAATAGTCATAATATTGTTAAGCAATATGTTGTATCTTGCTGTTTTACCTCTTCAGCATATACTTACATTGCTTGTTAGAACTTTCCTCTAGCACCATGAGGATATTAAGTCTCTCCAGACAAAAAGTGAGAGTTTTATTTGTGTTGAGGAACTAGAAAACCGGGAACTTGTAGAATAAAAAAATCAGTCTGTTAACTACAAGACTTGAAAAGAATAAATTAGATGAATGTTAACTTAAAAAAAGAAAGTAGGATTTCAATACTGAGTTAGTAATATGTGTATTACTTGTTTGCTGCTTTGTTTTGGTATTCTCTCCCAGATCAAAAATGCTTTTATTTTAAGAATTTTGTCTTAGCTGCAGTTCAGCTGAAACATCAGCTTGATGATTCATTCGTTAGCTGCTGAATATTGTTTCATTTTGTTAGCTACAAACTATAATGAATGTCTCATGAAAAGAGAGTACCAAACCTGTGTCCAGATTATCTTGGATACTGTTCAGTCTCTTTTTAAAGTTTTCACTGGGCTACATCCTCTGAGGTAAAGAGTTGTGTCCTGACGCTGCAGTTGCCACTCACAGAACTGCACCGTATCGCTAGTGCAGGAGCAAAGATGAATTGCTTCAACTTGGATAACACATTTGCGAGATCAGCAGCTCTGGTTTGTAGAATGCTGTTGTCCATCAATCCTGTACTGTTTCTACAGTTTGAAGACCACTGATCCTGTACTGGCCCTACAGTTTGAAGACGGCCATTTCTAAAGTTGTAGAATGCATGTTCTTGAATACTTACTACATTTTTTCAAATATTTATTTCAAAGGCAACCCACTGAGGGTCGATCCCGGGATGGTGGTTTACGTCTTGGAGAGATGGAACGGGATTGTTTGATAGGTTATGGAGCCAGCATGCTTTTGTTGGAGAGACTGATGATTTCAAGTGATGCCTTTGAAGTGGATGTTTGTGGGCAGTGTGGCTTGCTGGGGTACTCAGGCTGGTAAGTTGTTTAACTGTAATGCTTTTTGTAAATCACAGTGTCCCCTCCTCACTTCGTGCATGTGACATGGTTTATATTAAAAAAACAAAACAAAACAAAAAACAAAACAAAAAAAACCAACCTTGACTTCAGGTACATAAAGCAAAGTGGTGCAGATTAAACACACCTCTGTGTAACAGAACTTTGCACTTGGTTATAGTGCATATCAGTTTTAAAGTGCTCACAGGCACTGATTAACAGTCCCGGGCACCTTAATCAAAACCAGTGTCAACGTTCAAAATTGGTAATTTGAAAACTGGTGATGGGGGTGGTTCTTTGTTGTGGTCTGACTGAAGTTAGGACTGAAGTGAGTGTGTAGGCAATGGACTGGGTTCTCTCCTGTTGTGGGAGCACAGGTATTGTCTTCCACAGCCAGCTGTCCTTGTGGGAAAGGTCACCTTCCCTCTGTCTGTTGCCTTCCTTCCCACCCTTGCAAGGGATTAGCAAATGCCCAGTCCTGTTTATCGTCTACTTTTTGAAAAGGGGAAATAGCTGTGTCAGTGTACTTGACTCTTCTGACACCAGAAATGAGATTACTAGCTAGGCGAGTCACAGATCTTCCTGGTGCAATCACTTGGTTGAACCTCGCAAGGCTGAAAGAGAAAGAGTGGGCACGGAAGAATGGGAGAAGAAAGCAACATGTCCTGCTGTCTTAGTCTTGAGCTACAACATTCGTAATCTCATGGTTACCGCTTTCTTCAGTGTGCCTCTCCCAAATGCCTTTTGCTTTGTAGTCTTGTAAAACCAGGCGCTCCTCTTTGAAGCATCAGGCAAATGTACCAGTCCCGTGTTGGAGCCTGAGAGACAAGGAGCTGCGTGGTTGGAAATTCAGCTGGCTTCTGCCCAACTGCCTTGTCCCTCAGAAACTTATCTCTAGACCAGCTGATGGTCTTGCTGTCTTACGCTGGGTCCTAAGCAAGTGCTGAGTTTATCTCCTGCAAACAAACTGGTTTTCCCTGTAGGGGAAGCATAAAACTGGGTGTCTAAACTAAGTGGAGCTCATTATGTGTATCACTGTGGGCTTTACTCTAACCATCTTTTCTCTACAGTAATTTTGAGATGCTAAATTTAAAGTTGCTCTGTAGCATGCTGGAAATACACCGCTATTATAAGAAGATAGGGAAACTTCCTTTTCTATTATTTAAAGGTGAGGAAGGAGTTTTGCTTTAGCTTTGGTTTTGTTTTAGCCAAGCAGAAAAACAGACTTGTGAGACCAATAGGAATTTATGAGATACAATGTTCTTGCATGCTTTGTGAAAACAGGTGACCTGGAGTCCCATGACAAAGGGAGAAAAAAATAAACTCTGCGAGTTCAACTGATGTCAGGGGAAGACGGGTGTTGGAAGGAGGTGGGGAAAGATTCATTTCGAAACACCTCAAACGAACATTGTCGGAAACTTGCCACATCTTGGGTATCGGTATCAATCTATTGGGAGAGGCAGGAAATTGGACTTTATTCACTTCAGTGCTTTGAGAATGATTTTTTTTTTTTTTCCATGTTACAATGAAGTAGGAAAGCAAGGCATGTTCTCAGTTCCTAGATGTGTAAAAGTGGCAGCTACCGTTTCTGCCCTTGGTCAGCCCTTTCTTCTGAAGCCCATGGCTTCTGGCCAGAAAACAAGCGCCACGTTTGCTGACAGCAGCAGTTCTGCTCCGCAAGGAGCAGAAGTTCAGATGGAGGGAGGTAAACACACGTGAAATCCAGAGAGACGAGGCCTGCGCTGCGCATCCCGTCGCACTTGGTTGATTTTTAGTTGGGCATTGCCCTACTGGCTTTTGTGCAGCCAGTGTTTCTGAGAGTCCTGTTCTTCTGGAGTGTGTGTACACTGTATGTAACAAGTGAGGCCTTTTTCTGATCCAGGTCTCTTAAAAATACCGCAACACAAATAACAGTTGAAGGAAGTTGTCTGAAAGGAAGGGCATGCTATAAGTCAAGCGACCAACCACTTCTAACTGTGTAAAGCACTGCCTTACAAAAAAACTCATATCCAGATGTAGCTCAATTATTTTTAATAAGAACCTTGGCTTTCAGAGCAGTCCTTGAAGATTTTCAGAGACCACGGGAAGAAAAGTAGGAATTTGAACTTCAGAAATAGCATTAGATTTTGGTTTTAAGGTGTGGTTAGTATATTTCATATTTTGAGGTTTGTAACAGAGTTTAGTGACTCTTTAAATAACTGTGAAAGAAACTGCTCTCTCAGACAGAGCCAGACATTCTTGCCATCTGATGCTGTGAAAAGCTGTCTGATGTGTGACAGTAATCAATAAGAGGTAGTTTCTGCTAAATTATATACTGTGTCTGCCAGTAGCTGAAGCAAGTGGTTCTACAATGAGCATCACAGTAGAGACCAAGTCATTAAGAGCAACTTCTAAACTGGTCTTTTCAGTGATTCTGGCATTAATAAGACATTGCTGCAAGAAGCCTTTTAGGAACATATTGTTTGGTGGCTAGCGTTAAGGGCACTTGTCTTAAGGAAGAGGAACCCTTCCTCCAAGACAAAGACTAGCCACTGGGGATGTTCTTCTGCAAGACAGTAACACCACATCAGCGTTAGGACCCAATCTGGTACTTTCACAGGGGAAGGGGACTGTTGTGGCAGTGACAGAATGTGCCCCCGTACAAAATACAGTCTAAACTTACTGTGACGTACCAGTTTTATACAAATTTTCCAGCTTTGCTGTTGCACGGGTGCTCAGGGGCAGGACTCCACTGACTGCAATGAGCAGAACTTGGTCCTTTTGTCATGATAAGAAGGTATTCCAATCCCCAAAGTCTGAGCGTTTTAATATATACATAGAGAAAAATGTTGTTTCTGGTCCACATTCAGCCGTGGCACAGTTGCCTATTCCTGTCCAGTTTAGAATAAACTCTGGTACCAAATGGTCTTTCAAGTACTTCAATTTCTGTGATCTCTGTTTGACAGAGCTTTGTGCTTACTGCAGCTTAACCTTTGGGGGAGATCCCCATCCAAGTACAAAGCAAGCCCAGAACGGTGTAGCTTTGAGCCTGGGTGTGTAATGAGTAGTCAGTCCTCACTACTGAGTAGTTCCTCAGTCCCTAGGAGCTGTAATCAGGTGCCAGACATCTGCTCATAGCAGAGAAGTTGTGCCTCATCAGGCTTCCATGGCTTGCCAGGCTGCTTCTTTTGAGAACAAATGCTCACTGTATTACTGTCAAAAAATGGCTCCTGTTTAGGTCACTTCCTCCTGCCACAAAAATGTACCTATCCTTATACATTTGGACTAAGGGAATAGTTATAAACCTGCAATTGAGGTCTGTTCTGTTTTAAAGGCATGTTGCCTGTAACATTTCCTCTGTGTGACGGTGTCTACAGGAGAAGCCTGTTCCAGGCAAACAGCGAGTTCAGTCTGTTACCTTCTTACTGCCTGTAGCCAGGTTTAGGCAAAGCCAAAGCAATTACTGGGAAGAAGTGAAGCTTCACTCCTCATCATGGACTGCAGAAATGTAATTAAGGCTTCTGTGCTGTTGGTTGACAACTTTATTGGTTTAAAAAAGAGAAAATGCCCTAAGTATGGAGCATGTAGAGGTCAGGGCAACCACAGTTTTCCTGGAAAATAGCAAGCTCTTCAACATGTTCTTTAGGTATGTCTGTAAAAGAGAAGTAGTGGTGTCTAAAAAAGCAACTGTAAGACTAATGCCAACTCCCATAAGCAAGAACCTTATTAACACTCACTTTATTGGACCTGTCCCCATTGACTTCTGCGTGCTCTAGGTGAAGTTCATAGGTAGCAGAAACAAGTGACTAAGCATTGGCTTTCTTATAGGTGTTGAGTCTCAGTCTCATTCCGTACCACAGAAGCGTGTAGGAATATTGCTAATTCTTCCTTAGTTGGATCTTCAGACTCTTATGACTTTATGGCAGAAATACAAATTTGATACATAGAAACAAAAAAATAACTTTATTAGACAGTTAGAGAAGTGCGGAGTCACTCTGTGTTCCCAAAGGCCCAGCTTTCTCAGCTCTCCAGAACCAGAAGATGGGATATACAGGAGAATGAGGAAATATGGAGATTGGAAACTGATATTTGTAAGAAAGATTTTTAATTTCCTTTGTGCGTACACAGTCTGAAACTGAATAATTTAAACAATTGCTACCACCGCTGAATTTGGGTCCCAATACTGGAAAGATGGCTGAGTGACCAGCCTATCTGTACCTTTTATGGTCAAGGTTATATCTATATGACAAAAAAATCCCTTTCCCCCAGAATGTTAAGATCATTATTTGAGTAAAGAGTGCAAATAATAGATGGTAAAGCTTTGGCTATTCATGCAGCAACGTAAGATGAGAAATGCCTCTTTGCTGAGGTAGGAGTACGTACTGATTTGAGACATTATAGGGTAAAACTACGTCTAAGGAAAAAACCTAAGTGTTAGCCTTCTTTCTTCCTGCTGCTCTTTTGTGACGTGTATATAAGACAGAAACTGGACCATTAACCGTGTTTTCAGAAATACTTAGCTTTGCTCGCCTCCTTTCTCTCATGCAATGCTGAATTTGTGTTGGCAGTTTCGTGAGTGGCGAATCAGCAGAAGTCAGTCCTGTTAGGTACTGGGCACTGTGATTCTCCTCCAAGAAAAGTGCAGGTTTAAAATTAAGTTCCTGTTGATTTCAGTCACATTATTGAGGGGTTTAAAGTTATGACTTCCTTAAGTGCTAAACTGTGTCAAGCACTCAGCTCCTTCTGGAACTGAACCCAGTGTTTAAATGCAGGTGGACAAAGAAACCAGTGGATAGTGGTGACTTTTTTTTTTCTCCAGAGCTGCATTTATGTACCAACTCTGACTTTTTTTTTTTTCTTTGTTTCCCTAGGTGCCACTACTGCAAATCATCATGTCATGTGTCTTCTCTGCGCATACCGTATGCCTGCAAACTCTTATTCCAAGAACTGCAGTCAATGAACATCATACCTAGGCTAAAGCTAGCTAAGTACAATGAATGAAAAAGATAGAAAAAAGTACTTTACAGAAGTTTAAATCCAGCATATGTAACTGGAAGATTTTTTTTTTTTTGGTGAACAGAAATAACTCTAAAACCTGAGTGGGTAGAAGTGAGGTGTAAGACAGCGTAGGAAATCTTTCTTACATATCCTACCTGGTTTTAAGTTGACAGGGGAGGCTCTGTCAGTGGAATACACTAGGAGCAGTTCTGAAAGGCTTGATTAGTCTGAGTGAACAGGACATGTGGGAATTGTGGAATAAGGCCATAATCCAGCAAAGTACTTGTTTCACTTCAGACAACTCCATGCTTGGTTTTGAAAAGTGCTTTTCTGGACTAGGACTTGAACGAGGCTGAATGCACATCTTGTGCATAGAGGTTAAAAATGTTTTCCAGACCAGTGGAATATGAAAGACTAATAAATGTTTTAAATAATATTACCTGAATATGCGTTGATGGTTGTAAAGCCGCCTTATTATGTCTAAACCATTTTCCTATTCCTAAAGCATTTTGTTAAAGCGTTATAATTTTGTTAAGTAGTGTCAGGCTTAGAGAAATGAAACTACTTTTTCAAGAACTTGAAATCAGACATTTTGAGTGGGATTTCAATATGCAGGTGCATTTGTGTGCCAGCAATGGTGTTATCATGCAGTCAGTCTGCTTTCAGCTAAACGCACGCAGTTTCCATGAAGTTTGAGGGAGGTAGCTGTACATGCACCAGGTGTATGATACAGCTTACAGATATCCATTCAATTCCTGCTGAGTATAGTACATTTAATAATACACTGGCCCAAAGCCCTGAGAAGATGAGTTGCAAACACTAGGTACTGGTGTGTGCTGTCCTAGGACTTTAGAACTTTTTCTTTTAAAAAAAAAAATATGGCCATAGCTAAAACTTTTGGAAACAAAACAAAACAGAAACCACACAACAACAACACAACAAATCTTCCATTGACAGTCAAGCAGGTCTGAATGACTTGAAGGGATTTAGAAAAGGAACAGCCGAATTTTTTCATGTGATCTAAGGCCTAGAACTGAAGCAGTGGATGAACCAAGAGTCACTTTGTACCCTAAACACACTTTAGCCCTTACTCAGCAACGCATGTGGTTAACTTTTTAAGCAAAGGAGTAGTCACACTGAAGTTGAGACAAAGTATGCACGTGTTCAGGGGCTTCAGAGAAAGGCAGCACTGTAGATCAGTGAGGATGCAGAACACTGCCTGTGATCTGGAAGCCCTGAGATGCTCTTTGGTTCCTCATATGGCTGAACTGTGCCTGCCGATCCTGACACTTCTTGTAGTCACGTTGCTGCTATTTCTCTTTGCTGCTTAGGAAGCACAGCTGAGTATCAGCCTGAGTAGGCTTGCTTTGTAAGCTTCCACCAAAATACTTAAACTAGTAGTTGTGTCTGGGCTTACAAATCAAGTCTGAAGAGATAAGGGGTTTTGGGGTGGGTTTTTTGTTTTTTGTTTGTTTGTTTGTTTTTTGTGGGGTTTGTTTGTTTGTTTTTGGTTTTTGTTTGGTTTGGTTGTGGTGTGGTTGTTTTTTTGTTTTAACTGGACAGATGTCAACACAGCACATTTGGATTAGAAAAGCTCACGAAGCACCTCTACCAAGATCTGAACAGCGCTGGGTTATTCGTAAAGAGTTACAAGCAAGTGACCTACCACTTCAAACTGGAGGAAGAAGTTAACCAAAAGCACCAACCAAATTAACCAAACCTTTCCTTTGCGCCCTGAGATTGCCAGGCTGAGGCTCGGCGCACCAGCAGAGGGAGTGAGCCTCCAAGGCTACAGCCTGCAGTGGGGGAAAGTTCTGACCTGGATCAAGGAAACTACGCTGAGGATCAAGTGTCCTTGCCAGCTAGTCCGCTCTTAAGTGGTCTCCCAGGTTAGATGATCGGAGCTAGAGGACATTAAAGGCTAAGCAATATGTACAGTTACACCTGCAGAAATTTAAGCAGGCATAGCAGAGAGGGAGGAGGAGCAAAGGAGTGTGCTCCTGGGTAACCCTATTGAGAGAGCAGCTCTGCGTGCAACCCGTTGCAGCTAGTTTGCCTTGAGCTGATGAAAGCATGGGGATGAAGAGTTTTGTGAGGGTGAAGGAAATCATCTGCGGTAGCTGAAGTTTAGGAAGAAAGGGGCAGCCTTAGCAATGATGGATCCAGTAGAACATAGAAACTAGACATGTCTGGCAGTGAGTGAGGGTCACCCACTCTCAACTGTTCTGGTGGTACCTACCTCAGTTTGGTTCACACATCATTGTGCTCTAACCTAAGCCTGTGCATACACCAGAGGCTTATTGGAGTGCGGATCTGAGCTGAAACTCTGGTTTTGCTTTTTGCCTCTCCTTAAGAGGCTACCTATGTTCCATCGTAATAGACACCTGCAAGTAATCTCTTGGCAATGGAATAAGCATTACAAAACCAGCAGGAGAAGCAGAACAAACAGCTCTGGATTCCTGGAATATGGTTGGTCCAAGTGGTGATTCAAGGAAGGAATCCTGCTGCAGCCAGGAAAAATTATGATGCATGGACTGCTGAGGTAACATAAATTCTCAGAACATAAGAGCTGTCACACTGCTTTCCTCTGGTGAGCCTCATCTTTGCAGCCCTTTGAATTATCTTCCTAGCCAAGTTCCCCTGCCCCTTTTTATACAGGGAATGCCTTCACAAAGAGGTCTTATGTCAGCAAGCAACTGTACTGCTGTCACTGGACTGGCCCAAATCAACCCTGCCCTGACTCCCTCAAATTGCTGAAAGAGGTACAGTAATCTGAACCACACCTGACAAGATCTTAGGCCTTTAGCACAAGGAGCTGTGGCTTGAAAACTGCCATAAAGTTTTTATTCCATTGCAACTTCTTTATCTCTTGTATTGGGTGTCCAGGGAAGGCTTTCTAGAAGTGCTATTCAGTGTGAAGGTCGCTAGTGTTAGTCCCAGCTGAAATGCCAAATACAATCCACTTTCTGAGATAAGCCAGAGGTGTGCATTGCTGTTGGAAGACATACCTAACTCCGTATGCTATAAGTTGCCATTTGCTTTGCAGATAATGGATTAAATGCTGTTAAAATGTAAGAAGCATTTACAGGTCTAGAACTCAGTAATGAAGGCTGTTATTTCACTGCAAAACAAAGATGTTAAGTAAAAGCTATTCATTCAACTGGAATACATGTCCAGCTCTACTGTTCTGTTGTGAGAAACAGAATGAAGCCAGGGCTGAGCTGCAGGATGCTATGGGGCAGAGCAAAGCATGGGTCTTTTAGCCAGTCCTGGAACTGTGGGCAAGGTAGGTCATTTGTTCAGAATTCAGAAAAACAGAATCTCAGAATGGTTGGGCTTGGAAGGGATCTCTGGAGATCACCTAGTCCAACCCACCTGCTAAATCAGGTTCACCCAGAGCAGATCACACAGGAATGTGTCCAGGCGGGTTTCGAATGTCTCCAGAGAAGGAGACTCCACAACCTCTCTGGGCAGCCTGTTCCAGGGCTCTGGCACCCTCAAAGTAAAGAAGCTTCTCCTCATATTCAGATGGAACCTCCTGTGCTTCAGTCTGTGCCTGTTGCCCCTCATCCTATCATTGGGCACCACTGAAGGGAGTCTGGTCCCATCCTGTTGGCATCCAAAACAGCCTCACTTTGAATCGCTTACATAACCCTTACAAGTTTTTTTTAAAACTTTTTTTTTTAAGGTAAATGTTTCCAAACTTAGAAACTAAAAAAACAAACTATAAAGAAGAATGAAACCAGACCGGCAAATTTTGGCACTCAAAGAGAATATAATATGAAATATAGGCAGACTGAGATTTAATAATTTTAAGATGTGGAAAGTAAAGGGCTCCCATTAAGCACAATTGGTTTTGTTTGTAGTGTCCGTATCTCATTAAGTTTGCTGCACATTGAAGCTTCTTTGTAAGCAAAAGAGAGCTTTCAGTTCTTTGGACTCCCTACTTGTTGCTTAAACAGGGAAGAAAACCAATGAAAAACATAGACCCATCATGATGCTGATAAGTTGCCGTATGCCTTTTCTCAGGTTTTCTAACATAAATAGAAAAATATCTGTGGTTTTTAGCAAAATGGGAGTACGTCATAATTCAAAACCTAAGAAGACTGAAGAATAATCGGTTAGTGATAACAAATGCCAAACTAATGAACTGTGCATCTGAAAATGGGTTAGCGAGCCTTGCTCAGCCCACACCTGTAAAGCCCAATGGCAAGAATCACTGGTGTCATGCAGCTGTAAAACCGAACTAGAGGGGCTGAAAACGTGTCTGTACTTCGCCTCGAGGCTCTGGAGGGCGAGGGTGGCCCTAACGTGAGGGTGCACAAGCCCTGAACTGGCCTCCCTGTCTTGCAGCCCCCTCTCGGTGACCGCAGGAGCAGTGGGGGGGGCACAAGCATCTCTGGTCGGTGACACGGGGCTGGCTCAGCCCTGCCAGGAGGCCTCTTGTCCGCGCAGAGCTGAGGATTCTTTTACAGCCCGCCACCGATTCAGCGGGGCCGTGGGGCACTGGATGAATTCCCTCTGCCGAAGAGGACATGACTTGCCCAGGGCCACAGGAAGACAGTGCCAGAACTGGGATCAGGACTCCGCAGTCCCCAGGTGCCAGACACGTGCTTGCCTTAAAACCAAGCACTTCATCAAACCGTAAAACCCAGCCAGATGGTGACTCTTTGCTGTTCTCTGGACCAGTGCTGGGAGGCTTAACGTGTGCGAGGCACGGTGGAGATCTGGATTCCAGTTTCTGTGCCTGAAGCTCAGAAACCCTGAAAACAGATCCATGTTTTAGACCTAAACGCTGCTAGAAACTTGAGCATGTTTGAACCCAAGTTCTGATTTCGGCTCGTCCTTCTCATGAGATGTTTTCATCTCAGCCTGGAACAACCGGTTTCAGTGGGGTAATTCTTTCTTTGGGAAGGGGTAGAGAGGTGCAGGAGTAAGGAGTGGCTGCTCTGTCAGCCTTACTCTACCCTGTGTACGTAGCCCTAGTCAGACCCTCCCAGGTAGCCAAGACTGCATGATTGGCCAGTGGATCAGTTTTGCCTCTCAGCAATCGTTTAAGAACTCACTGTATGGACCCAGGAGACAAACACACCCTTTCTGCCTTCCATACCTATGAATGTACATCCCAGAATGCCGGAACTCTCAGTTGAACTTTGCAAACCTGAGTCAGAGCCAATACAGAGATTTTTTTTGCAGCTGAAATATTTTAAAGGTGTTCTTTATGGCTTTATTCCTGTTTTGAAGTCAACAGCAGAGTTTTCTGTTGGGTACCCTGTAAATGGACTTGGGCCTTTCTTACATCTCCTGAAAGACTCTTCCAAGCTTGTGAGCAGCCCATTGCTCCTGCATCTTGCTGCTGGGGAAAAAAAAGCCTCGAACAACCATATATTTCTTCTAATTACAGCTGCCCCTTCATTTGTGTATTTCCTGAGGCAGGTACAACTGAGGTGGTTCCAATGACCATGTATTTTTACCAATAGCTTCATTGTGAATGTCTTTGTCCCCTCCTCCCAGTCAGTATATAAACAGCATGTTACCTCCAAAACAAAAGCAATTCCCTGCTGTTAATTGCAATGGAGCCTTTGTCTTTTCATTAGCATGAGTTTTGGGGAGCTACTTGACCTATGCATATGCTTTACCATTCCAGACAGTACATGGTAGTTGTTGTCCGCTCAGACTTAGCAAACAACACCACATTATAAACAGAAAAATAACAATCTAAGAAAATGAATCAGTGTGCTAGACAGTAAAGTTCTAATATTTTGAGAAACTTATGTTCTAATAATGGAAATTATTTTCCCTGGAGCTCCTAGTGAATTGGAAACTTAACTCTGTATTCAGGCCTCACCCTGCCAGCCAGAGGCAGGCGCTGGAGGCAATTTCTCCATGCTCCAGGCGAATCAAAAGAAACTCATTATCAGTCGGTCATCTAAAAGGATATGACAGCTTCACATCCAGTTGTTCAGCAGCTTAGATGCAGTCTGGAATGGATCTTTTCTGTGTCTGTTGTCTATAATAGCTTTTAGGGCTGGCTCCTCTTCCAACACACAGTACAAATCCTCTGGTAACTAGTACCAGCCACACACAACAAAAGCCAGCTCAATCTGGTCTAAGCTCAGAAATCGATGACTTCTTGCCCTTTTCTCATACTCAAGTGAGCAAGAGTCCCCCAGGCGGAGCGTTCTGGGCAGCAGCCCTGGGGGCAGAGGTTCTTCTGGACTTGTAGGGACATCGATACTGCCCAGAAGAGTGAATTCCCTTCCTCCGTGCAGGCTGAGAATGACCAGTGTGAAAAAGATGTTTTCACTGTTCCCTGTTTCGGCGACACCGACACTGCACTTCTCCGTGAACCTGTGAACTGGAGCTGAGCAAAATTCCTTTCACAGACATTAGTGAAAAAAGAAAATATATATCATTTAAGGCTGACCTATGCTTACCCTCAACAAAACTTGGCTTCAGACTTGTCTGTAGCTACAGCAAGCCAGCTGCAATTCATGTTACTTTTCTTTCAAACTGAAAAGAAGATGCCCCTTGCCCGGTGTACGTGCAATCCACCATTCACATGCCTCAGTTCTGCTCATTTTCTGCAGGATACCTGCGTATGTGCCTGACCCAGCCACTTTCTCTCGGTGCTTGTGTCAATTAAAGCCTTTTGAAGGAATCAGTGCAGGTGTTTACCTAGGCAGCCTTTTGATATTCTTCCAATTCCTGCATCTGTCAGCATCGCACTCCCCAAGCACATGCACAGAGTTGATTCCAGAAGCCATCTGTCAGCTTACCCCCTATCCTGTCCTTCACCTATCTGTATAGGTTCCTCACAAGTGTTAATATGTGTAAAATAATTTAACATTTCCTGTTCTGATAATAAAGATAAGTGGGAAAGGGAAGCTAATACAGAAACAAGATCCTTCTCTGTTTCTTCCAAGGGATTTGCACACCAGAAACGGAGGAATGGAGCTGGGAAGGAGGGTGGACATAACTGCGTGTTCATCCTGAAAGGTGGAAGCTGCTGCCTTGGGCAAGTAAGAAAATATGGAATGACTCACAGACTGCAATCACTGCGAAAATCATGAAGTGTCACTGTGTATTTGGCTGCTGCCAGCAATCTTATAGTCTGCACAGAGATACGCTGGATCCAAAAAGATCCCCTGAGTCACTGAACTCAGATCCATGATGTTGCAGAAAACATTTTTACATGGCTCCTATCACAAGCTGTTCACACTCGTCCCTAAAGCTGATGCAGGTTCTTGTCCCTGCTAGTCTATAAGTAAACTTCTCTTGAACTTCAGCCTAAAGTTGCCTTGGATATTCTAGTTAAATTAGTAACACTTGATACTTTTTTGTTCTTGTGCTGACAATTTTCTTTCGTTGAAAACCTCCTAATGGTGTTTACCACCAAAATATTTATCTTAGAGTCTAGTACTGGTGTTTAGAGTCTAGTAAAAGCATAAGCAGCTTTTTATGGCAAGACAAGTTTCTGTGGCTGCTGCCTATTGGCAAAATGGACAACAGAGTGGAAGACAGTCATGCAAAGGTGTTTTTGAGAGAGCTCGAATTATCTGGGCAATAAGTTGATATGAACCGTGATTCCTCCTGCCTGCCTCTGCTCTGCTAAACCATCAAAAGAAACTCATAATTGGTTGGTCATCTAAAAGGATATGGCAGCTTCACATTCAGGTGTCAGGCAGCTTGGATGCAGTCTGGAGTGTGTGTTCTGTTCCCTTGATGACACTGCTCGTCTCTCCATGCACAGGACGAGGTTGTATTCGTTCCTGAATAAAAGTGGTGTTCCTTTCACAATAGCAACAGAGTCCCCCTCCACTAAAAACACACGAGCTGATGCAGTGTAGGGTTATACTGTGTATTTTATGGCTTGTAGATGTTCTGCGTAGGCACAAACCTGGAGTGAAAATTCTGAATTGTATACTCTTTGCACCCTTGCCAAGACCTCTCCTGTATTCTATATAAAATCAAATCCTGCAGCCTACATTTTCAGAAAAGGCTAGTGGCTTGCAGTGCTTCCATCTGTAAACTTCCAACCTGTAGCACGTTAAGTAAACCTGGTTTTCATGGGAGGAGATGCTCCACACTTTCAGAAGAGTACAGTCTTTTATTAAGCGTCACATGGGATATCCAGAAGCACGAGATGCTTTTTAAAAAGGTAAGCAAAGCAAAGTAACAATGACTGAGCTGTGGAAGTACACCAAGGAGACCAGACACACTGAGGGGGGATTAGGTGAGCAGGAAGACAACAGCATTGACATATTCCACAAGAATGTGGAGACGGGAACTGATCTGGAGAGACAGGGAGTAAGCAGATTGCAACAAGTACCTCTGGTCTAGCAGAAGTGCTGATGACAATCCTGCCCATGCATCATCACCTATAGAGAACGTACATCTTTGTGTCGTGTCAAAGAAGAGCCCAAGCCTCTAGACATACAGGCTGTGCTAAATCCCATCCTTCCCATTCCCCTGGAAGGAACATGTCCCTGTGTTCACATGCCCTGTGTTTTCGTTTTGCTCATCCCTGGGACGCCGACAGCACAGGAGCAGTTCCTTGAGGTGTTAAGCTGGTGGTGACTGGCTTTCCGCACACGCAGAGCACTCGCGATGGAGACCCGGCAGCTGCCCCTGGGGGTGGCCAACACTTGCAGAAGCCAGGCTGAGGCTGCTCTCCTGCGGGACCGCACACCTCTGCTCCCCGGGGAGCGGTGGCGACTGCCCGGGGGCTGCTGTTTGCCCGCTCCGGGTGCCTCAGCCTCCCCGCAGGGCTGCCGAGGGCAGTAACCACCCGCGGGGCCAGGGCTGTGGCTGGAAGTCATTTGGGCACCAGGTACCCTCCTCGCTTACAGACAGCTCCCTGTCAGCATTTCCTAATTTTTAAAGCTGACGCCGATTTCATGATGTCTCAAAGACGAGCCCTGCTCAAGGCCGAAAATGTCTGTCCCTCATGTTTTCGTGATGCTTCTGCTTCCCCGCAGGGCACATGCTTACCCCAAAAAGGGCAGGCAGGCCTCAAGGGCCCCTCACCCCACGGGCTCCCCTCAGGACTCGCACCACTCCACGGTAAAACCTTAGGGGGAAAAAAAAAAAAAAAAATTAAAAAAAAGGGGGGGAGAGGGAGGGCGGGGCACAACCCCNGGACCTCGGGCGGTGGCCGCCGGCAGCAGGAGCCGCGGGCCACGCCGTCGGGGGAACGCTCGGCGGCCGCAGGGCCGACCGTGCCCGCCCCGTCGGGGCCCCGGTGCGTTGCCGCCTGGAGCAGAGCCAGCCCGGCAGCACACGGGTGGTGGAAGGAAGCGAGGTGGTTCGTCCCCAGTGGGAAAGCCATGGCAGTGGGGGGAAAGCACAGCCCTTACTATAGGTTGGGGTTGTTTTTTGGTGGGATGGGGGATAGCGGGAGGAGAGTGTCAGCCCCCCCGGGCCTTGCTCCCCCCTCTCCGGGCACGTCCCCGCCGCGGGCAGAGCGGGCAGAGCGGGCAGAGCGGGCAGAGCGGGCAGAGCGGGCAGGCCGGCTTCCCTGGCGTGATCTCAAGCGCAATTCAGTTGCCGCCGGCCACGGGCTCGGTTTTTGCACTGTCTCATCCCGGTGTGATTTTTAGCGGCCTCCTCTTCAGGCACTCTGGGCTCCCCACGCCAAAAGTCGGCCTGAGAGAGCTGTGGGGGGAGTCNAAAAAAAAAAAAAAAAATTAAAAAAAAGGGGGAGAGTGGGAGGGCGGGGCACAACCCTGTTTTGGCGTCGGTGATCAAAACCAGCTTCACACACACCCCACGGCCTCCACGGGCGTTTGGCGGTGGGACAGAGCCTCCCTCCCCCACTGAGAGAGCAGGAGTGCCGGTCTGGCACGGCCGGGGGGCCGGTGTCAGGGCGTCCCGCCGCGGGGCGGGTGGCCGGGGAAGGCCCGAGGAGCCGCGGGCGGAGAAGGCCGGGGCGGCGGGGAGCGGACCTCGGGCGGTGGC